>NW_004624875.1:774403-785616 GCF_000247695.1 Heterocephalus glaber
AGAACCAAGATGCATTATGTAAAGGTACAATTCCCAATGAGAAATGTAATTGTGTTGTATACCTACAATGTACCAATGAAAGAATTTAACACACACACAAAAAACCCCCAAAATGAAAAATAGTTTATTCAAAACATGGCAAATTATCAACAACAAGAAAAATATAAAACAGCCCTTTTATACAGAGCATGACTTTGGGAGGCATTGTGTTCAAATTCTCCATATTAAACTGCATGCTTTGGTGTACTTAAAAGGTATAATCACTAGATTTTTAAAATTAAAGTTTTATTTATTTTTTATTTTTTTAAAGTAGAAAGATATTTATTGATAGAAAAGCTCCTGAGGGGCAGGAGGGGTCCCAAGTCGGTAGCCAAAGACCCCACTTTACAAGAGGAGTTTTATAGAGTCAAACCCACGTGGGTACAATGTGGGCCACAGCCATGAACATCCAATAAGGTTACAAGTACAGTCACTTAGGTAATGGTGGTCCAATTGGGAAGCAAGTCACATAGCAAGTGTACAAGGATTTTCAGTGAGGGCGGGGATCAGGGATATTTCCTGGAGAGGCTGAGTTAAGACCTTGACCCCCCACCCTAAACTTAAATTTTTAAACAAATATACCAGAACATGTATACACAATGGAGTAGTGTCTACTAAAGCAGTTACCTAGCTGAACTCGACATTGTACTCAATTGTACTATCACTATTCAATCACCTTCAAAGACAGTTACATGTGCAAACCAACTTTATTCATTCACAGTTTTATTTTTAAAAAATCCAAAATCATATTAATTTGACCATGCAATTTATTAGCCTTGGTTTATATTACTTTGGGTTTTAAAAACTATAAAAATGTATCAAGCTTATTCTCTGAAAGTAGATTTGCCAGCAGGAGGGATATTTAAAATATTTTGTTTTGGACTTGAATAGCATTCCCAAAAGAAGCATTTAGTTTTTCCCTGTGCTTTGATGGGATAAAGAAGACAATTTTCTCTTGAGGTTTTTTTTTTTTTTAAGGCAACCATATAGTCTCTATATAGTCTCTAAGAACAAAATAACTGAATTTGTATTCTCATCTCTGGGACTCCCAAATATAAGAACAAAAACTTCAATTCAAAATAAAATAAGGTTAACAAATTTAGAATCCACCATGGTTATTAAACAGATATTTGCACTGCAAGGAAATGTGAGTGATGCTCAACCTGGGCAGTCCCTGGGTGGCTAATCACCCGCCAGCTCTTACAACAGTTGTACTAATCAGATCACTTAAGAAGCACATGGGGAAGGGTGTGTGCATGTGTGCTTGCACCTGTAATGTGCTATGGAGCCAATGGAAATAAGAGAGGTATAGGACAGGGGAGAGTACAATATAAAAACATTCATTTCCGGCACAATGGGGCACATGACCAATTCTCTGCAGCACAGATTACTAACCTGATAGAAAGAATGAAAGCTTCTTTCTCCTGGTTGTTGCACAATCACTCGAGACTAAGAAAAAAAACACCACATTAAAATAGTTCATCTGAAATTGCACCCATAAAATAAAATCTTAAGAGTTTTTTTAATCTATATATAGTACACTTAAATGCCCTGAAGATTGTATGTGGTCCTTACCTAAGATCAGGTCTTCTCTATAGAGTTTCCTTGGCAATTTTTTATTAATTCTTTTTACTGCTTAAAGCAGAGGTCACTAAACTTTCTGAAGACTGGAAGTATTTTGATTTTTTTTAAATCTAGAGCCTTGAGATGGTTCTTCATGAGGTAAAGGGACTGAAGTGGGCAGAATAGAAAAGAATGCTTAGGGAGAAATATTCTCAACATTCTTTTCCCTGAGGGCTTCTGGCATTTCAAAAAGCAATGCCTTATATCCTGTAATAAAGTCAGTTGAGCAAGTTCAGTCCTTAGGGATCTCTGCCTTAGATGGTTCCAAAAGACTACTATTAGGAAAGGATTCAAGGAGATCCTTTTAAGTGAGTATGTACATACAGTGAAGCCAAGAGACATTCTGGGGGGAAGAAAAGACAAGATAATACTTGGTATTTCCTGTCCTTTTTAACTGACTCTGATAAGGAATCCTTGAGTCTGACCTCAGTATAACAAGTGAAAATAGAGATTATTCTGCATTGCATTGGTATAAAAGATGCTTTGGAGTAAATGGTAGGGACAGGCAACCCTTAACTGAGAAGGGACTCATCAGCTTAGCTCGGAGCATGACTCAAGGTGGAGACTTGACTTGTAAAGCACATGCTGAACTGTGAAACTCAGAGGACTGAATGCCATGTGTGCCTTCACGGTCAGATGAAGTGATAATCAAGATTAGATAGAACACAATCTCTCTGGCAGTCCCAAGGGGAAAGTTGTTTATTTTGTACCGGGGATCAAACTAGGGACCTTGTGCTTCAAGGGGAAAGTTTTAATTGAACTTTTCTAGAAACTGGGCCTAATATTCACATAGGCAGATATAAATGTATTCTAAGTTTTCACTGACCAAATATAGTATGCTTCAAAATTAGGAGATAAGATAACAAAAAATATATATGATGCTATAAAACAGTGAACGAAGGGAATCTAGAAGGAAATTTCAAATTAACTGAAATTAAAATGGATGGAAGATGGTGATGGATAGAAAGACTAGACCTAATTAGTCCTAGATTGGCTTTTGGTTAAACCTCAGCCAAAAGCGGGCGCACCCTCATATCCTTGCCCCGCTCTGTACACACCCCTAAATCCATGTCTAGAAAGCTCTTATCTTAATGTTGTAAGTGCTAATAAAAGAACACAAAGGACACCACCTGACCACAGAAAGCTAATTTGAGGATGGAGAACAGGATTAAAAGCTACTTTAAAGCAATAAATGAGACTCTACATATATGAACAAGTATTTTTAAAACATTCAGCACTTATAAATATTACCCTCAGAAATTAAGCACGTTTTACCTTCTCCAATAAGTAGTTATTGATATGTCCACCAATAGGGTCTCCCTTGAAGTCAAAGTTGATATCCATGTATTTTCCAAACCTGCTTGAGTTGTCATTACGATTGGTTTTGGCATTTCCAAAAGCTTCCAAAACACAATTGGACTTAAGCAACATATTCTTCACTCTTTAACACAGATATATAAAAGTCATTGTAAAAGGTTTCAGAGACTAGGATTTTTTAAAAAACTGGATTTTACTAAAACACATGCAAATATTTATACAAAGATGCTGCATGCAATACTGTTTCAATATTTAAAAAATACAAACAACTGAAGTAGCAACCAATGGGACAGATAAAAATACATTTTTGTTGCCCAATATAGTGAAATGCTATAAAAATGTTAAAAATGAAGTATATTATATATACTGACATAGGAGGATATTCAGGATATATTGATGGATGTGAAAACAGACAGGAAAATACTAGTAAGGCAGGGCTGGGAATTTAGCTCAGTGGTGTTGCGCCTGCCTTGCAAGCACAAGGTCCTGAGTTTGATCCCAGATTAAAAAACAAACAAAAAAAGCCCCCAAAAAACTAGTAATGCAGGCTCTTTGTGTGTGTGTGTGCGCGCGCGTGTGTGTGTGCGCGCGCACATGCATAGTGAGTGCCTGTGCCAAATACAGTACATGTGTTAAAATCTGGAGGGAACAGCACATGTCACTGTGGTTATCTAGGTAAGAGGCTGGTGGGGTGGGCAATGATAAGATTTCAGGGAACTCTTACCTTCAACTTAATTTGGTAATATTTTGTTTTTTCTTTGAACTGAACAGGTTTTATTTACATAGAGAAAACATTTAAAAAGATATGTTCTGAAAAGAAAGAACAGGTGATAAAGAAAAGATAAAACATTTAAAAGTACTTGCTTATAAAGCTTAGAATGGTGAAATTTTCTTGCACTTATGTGTCATTAATTTAGTCTTTATTAATTTGGGACTTGCTCACTATTTCATTTGGAGCTATACGTGGTCTTTCCTTCGTACCAGTCACTTAATGTACTCTTACTTCAATGGATGTTAACATTTTGCAGAGCAGTTTCCCCAATAGATACATCATAACTCCATGCTTCTCCTTACGTCCTTATTTTTATTTTATGGACAAAATCCTCTCAAAAGGTCATATTTGCAGAATTAACTGTGGCTTCTGAAATAACCTGATATAGAAGATCTAATTCTTCCCACTGATACCACAAATGATCCTTTATCTCCTCATAATTGAAAGTACTGTGTGGTTTTTTTCTTTTTGGTACCGGGGCTCGAACTCAGGTCCTTGTGCTTGCGCAGCAGGCAGCGAAACCACTGAGCTAAATACCTGGCATGTATTGTGTGCTTTTAAAATGTATGTATGGGGGCGGGGGGGCGCTGTTTGCTTAAAAGGAAGCTGTGATAAACTGTTAAGATACTCCTGTGGGCCCGGGAATTTAGCTCAGTGGTTCTCCGGCACCTGCCTTGCAAGCGCAAGGTCCCGAGTTCGATCCCTGGTACAAAAAAAAAAAAAAAAAAAGATACTCCTGTGAAAGACTAGTAAATTTATATATGCCTAGTAAGTACATATGTACTATGCAGTATGAGAATTAAAATTAAGTTAATTCTCTGCTATCCTCCCAAGCTCCTAAGGGAATTAAGAAAACTTGATCAAAAGTTTGTCCTTGTCTAATTAGGCTACTAAATCAGAATCAGAAGCGGGGATATGTCACAACCAAGAATGCCTCTTTTGTCCTAGCAATTCTGCCCAACTGTGATGAAAAGAAAAAGTGCACATAGGGTTCTTGAGTGTAACTTCTCTTCTTTCACATCAACCCAGTATCTTGTCTTTCAGTACCCAAAACTGAAGGCTGTGATGTGGACATGAGGTGTAACTCTTTAGTAAATTAATATCCAGCTTCAAAGCAGCCAATTAGGAAAACATTTTATTTTCTTTGCAGAAACAGCTATATCACATAAAAAAGTCAAGTCACATTGCTTTAAACCACCCGTTTTCTATTTATTAAGCAAGTCCTATGTGCCAAAACTGCCTAAATGTGGGTCCCCAAATGGGTGTGGTAGTAGGTGCCTATAATTCCAGCACTCTGGGAGGCTGAGGCAGGAGGATTACAAAGTCAAGCCTGGGCAACACAGTGAGACCCTGTTTCAAACTAAAAATAATTTAAAAGGGCCAGGGATCTAGCTTGATGTGAAGGCCCTGGGTTCAACTTCCAGTACTGAAAAAAGAGGGGGTGGGCCCCCGATGGCACAGACCAGCTTTACTACTCATCTCACCATGAGCAGTGGTCACGGTGTGGCATGCGGTCCATTTAGAAGGGTCCCTCCCTGGGTGCCCCTCGCAGTGGGCTCTGGTGGTGACGATGGGGAGGCATGAGTCTGCCTTCCACAGCCCTGCTTCACTCAGAATATATTTGAAAAATAAAAAAACAAGGAACCTGGCTTAAACAATAAAACCTTCCACTTCTGCTGACCACAGTTATAAACTAGAATGAGGATACTTTCAACTACTGCAGAATAGTCTTTAAAAAAAAGAATTTGCTAAAGTTTACCTAGTATTTTTCTATTAAACAACAAATCTAGACATGGATACAGCGATATAAATAAAAGTAGAGACAATATGCAGTATGCTAATCAAAGCAGTTTAATCATTAAAAACTGCTTGGCACATGCAGTTTAGGCCTAGCTGAACCTGCATAGAAAACAAGGCTCTCCTCAGTTTCCCCCGCCGTGCAGTGCCCCCCTTACCTTTCAACCTCTGCTCTCTGGCTGGGGTTGGTGATGGCCGCAATATACTGCATAATGTACTTGCTGGCTTCCGTTTTACCAGCTCCGCTTTCTCCTGGAGGGAAGAATGTAACATCATACTTAAAACCAAGAGTGAAGTCATTTTCAATAGAATAACTTTTAAGTTTCGATGTTATTCATTTAAAATCCCTGTGTTGCACTCTTTCCTTTTTTTCCTTTTTGAGTTATTTGGTCCTATATTGGTTCCAATAGATCTGAACATGTTGGAGAAAAAAAAATCTATTATAGAAATAAAATAAAGCATAGACTACAAGTTAAGACTTATTAGGAAAAAAATATTAAGGTATAAATTGTGCCAAAATGCTGGGGATGGGGATGCATGCCTGTAATCCTTGCTTTCTAGGAGGCTGAGGCAGAAGGATTTGAAGTTTGAACCCAGCCTGGGAAACTTAGTGACTTAGCAAGACCTTGTCTCAAAATAAAATAAAAAAGGGCTGAGGCTGTAGCTCAGTGCAAGTCTTGGGTTCAATTCCCAGGACTGGGGGAATAAATTGTGGTTATCTAAGTCCTTGGAGTTTATTACTAGGCAATGATCCCTAAGTCAAGTAGAAATGAAATAAGATAATAGCCACAGGCAAATTCTACATTTTTTTAATTTCAAAGGAGATAACATAATTGTTTTCAAAAAACTAAATTTAGAGCCAGATGTCACCAGCATGCAACCAGAGAACCAACTACTAGGAAAGCCAAGAGAGAATGATTGCTGAGCCCAGGAGCTCAAGACCAGCCTGGGCAACACAGTGACTCTATGCAAGGCCCTGACTGGCAAAAATAAATAAACAAAACAACATAGAGTGATTTTAGGGAACACATAAAATAGCAAGCTCCAGATATATCATTTTAAAACCATGACAATTAGTGTAAGTGATGGTAGAGGAGGGAAGGGATCAATTTGCAAATTCTACTATATCTTCTGACTCAAATACTTCACTGACAGAAACTTCTTCTAAGGAAATACTTAAAAATATGAACACACTTCAAACTTATCTAACTGCTCCCCCTAGCTTCACAACTGGGCAATACTGTTTTTGTAATTTGATTTAATACAATGTCATCCTAGGATATAATTCTCCAACTCCAACACTGTTAAAGAAAAACAACTATTCTGCATTACTAAACAAAATAAAATACTGATCATAAAAGGCTATTTTTTCCCCATTACTGGGAGTGAAACCCAGGGTCATGCATGCTAGGCAAGCAGTCTACTAAGCTATAGCCCCCCCTAAAAGTGTTATTTAAAAGGACAGACCCACTATGCAAATGTGAGGCATTATTAACACTGACAGGAACTGCCATGGTTGGGAGAGGCCATCGAGAGCCAGCAAACAGATACTTTCCTGGTCTTTGCTTCACAGCACCAGGTGCCCTGAAGGGCTCAGCTTGCCATGGTAGTGTGGCTCTCATTTTCCAACATGGGCCGGCAGCCCACACCCTCTCTGTTGGGCTTTGAAAACTTGGGCTCTGGGCTCTGAAAGCCCATTTCTGGTCCCCAGGCTTCTACATGTCCTCAACAACAGCTTCCAAGCAGCTGCCTGACTTTACTTCAGCTTTCATATTTGGCACCTAAGTATTTCATTTTCTTGTTTTCACTGTTACTATTCAAAATATTTTTTGTTACACTTTGTCTCTCTGGGGTAGGAAACATATTCCACACCAGCTCAGTCTACAAACTAATCAGACATCCTCCAAGTGTGTGATTGACATCTATATCTATCTATCTATCTGTTTTTAAAAGAGATGAGGTCTTGCTGTGTTGCCCAGGCTGGCCCTGAACTCCTGGACTCAAGTGGTCCTCCTACCTAGAACCAACACAAGATGATCAGAAATGTATAAAGAATCTGTTATTTAATATTCATCCCTTTCTTTTAGTCCACAAAGTTGTTCAGGTTTTTAACCTTAAAAAAGATTTTATCAGTTATATAGATGCTTAAGTATCAAATAAGTTAAATACATTTTGACCTTAGATATACCAGGGCCCCCCTCCAAATACCTGATATAACAATACAAGTGTCTTTTGATCGCCTCTTCATTGCCTTGTAAGCAGCATCAGCAATAGCAAAGAGATGAGGTGGCCTCTCATACAGCTCACGCCCTTTGTACTGCTCAATTGTGTCCCTCCCATAGATGTTCAGCAACTTATAAGGATTCACAGAGACGACAACTTCTCCGATAAATGTATAGATGCGTCCTTTATCAAATCTGCATGGGAACAAAGGAAAGAAAACATAAGGCTGTGGTTATACAGAAATACTGTTTCTTTCCTATAAGTCTCTTATCTCTAAGCAAGTCCAAATATACTAGGAATAGTTTCTGAACTGAGATTTCACTGGATCTGAGTTTACTTTCAGAGACCATGTTTGAGGATGTCCCATTCAAATGCCATTGGTAGAAATAACCAGTAAGGATTAAAAGTTAGTCAAGAGGAAGAATTTAACTTCTTAGAGGCTAGGGACTTTTCTGTCTCCAAAATACAGAAGGCCAAGAAGACGGAAAAAATAGTTGAAGAAAACCTCAGAGCTCTAGGAGGAAAATAGAAGTTAAATCAGGTCTTGAAATTCACTTAGCTGAATATTTTCAATTATAAAGAGGCCTGTCCATATACACTTGTCTTTTCTCCTTCTTGAAACCTCACTAAAATGTCAGTAAAGGAGAAAGAACAGTAATATCTATAAAAGAGAGAATGGCAGAGGAGACATTTCTGATATAAATCAAATTAATTTATTTTTTAGTGACTGCTTAAAATCCCATGATGTAGATATATCGTGATTTATTTAATGATTCCTCTTCCCTCCTATTTCCATGAACAATACTGCAGAAAAATACACTGGACACATACTCATACATATCAGTACCTTAATAAAGAAAGATTTTCAGGAATGGGCTTGGATTGCTGGTGAAAAGGTATATGTATTTTTAAAATATATATATATAACAGGATCCCATCTTTTTCTCATAAAGCAAAGGTTAAGCTTTCCCATGTGTGCATTTGTGTGTGTAACTGACATATTAATAATAGATGTATTTAATAAGTGAGTACATGAGCATGGGAAATTATGGACGAATACATGTTATGATTTGTGCACTCTTGCATACACAGGTGATGCAGGTGGAGAAAAGGCCATGGAGGTAGGTGGGAGCAGGACATAGAGACAAAGAAAACAGAGCAAAAAGCCCCATAACCGCAATTGTAAACATAGACACATAAATTTGAACAAGGATAAAGTTAAACATAAAACTTCAAAAACCTGTATGTACCCACTATTTACACAGTAATCTATACCTATAAACATAGGGAACCAGAGCCTGACTGCTTCTACTCAAGGGGCTGCCTCCAGCACACTCCCCATGTGGATGGGCGTGGGTACGGGTAGATATCAATGTGTGTGGGAGATTGGTTCTGGGGTCTCCTGTAGATACCAATCTTTGTGGATGCACACATCTCTCATATAAAATTTCACACTATTTGCACAGACCCTACATATATCCTCCTGTATATTATAAATCATCCCTAGGTTACTTACAATACCTAACACAATGTAAATGCTGTATAAGTATTGTTACACTGTATTATTTAGGGGATAATAACATGCCAAAATCTACATATACTCAGTAAAGATGCAGTTTTTTTCTGAAATATTTTATCTACAGGTGGTTAAATTGGAAGACATTTAATGCATGGATACACAGGGACAACTGTGCCTCACTTCTGAGGGTTGAATGCAGGTAGCACCCACATCAGCAAAATGCTGATCCTCAGACAGTGTATCTCTAAGCACTCTTGCTGTGTGGCCCATGGGGCAGGAAAACTGACTAAGAATTTGGGACCAACAGTCAAGATTCTTAAACTTCCTTTAAGCTGGAATGAAGGATTTGTGCTATAATTAGGAGTAGAAATAAACAGATGCAGATAATGTCAACAATAAATTAAAACCAAGATTTTTATCAAGCAGTTAGTATGTTATTAACTACTTTGAGGTTTCCTGTGCATTTTTCTACTGTGATTTTCCTATGTATCCTCTCTATTGTTAGAAAGTTTTTGAGTTAAAGTTAGAAATATTGACTCTGGGGTCCTTTACGTCTGGATCTGAATCCTTTTGTTTACAAGCTGTATGCGAGTCCTTGTGAAAACTACTTCATCTTCACATGTTTCAGCTTCTCCATCTCTAAAATGGTAATAATTGTACCCCTCCACACTTGTGACACGGGCTAAATGCTTTTTTTAAAAAGTCAATTAATCTTATATTTTGATTATGTTATGCATGAAGAATTTTAATGCTTTTATTTATTAACATTTCTATTGAAATTATAGCAACCTAAATTAACTTAATTCCCAGTCAATTCCAAGTCACTGACAAAAATGTCTATACAACTTATGTTTAAAGATCCACAATAATAATGAAAAATAAGATTCTTCACTGAAGTCATTCTGGCTTAACCTCACCTGGTACTTCCCTCCAAGGAAAACAATTAAAAAGATGAGATTATTTAGTTTTCAAAAAGGAGTAAAAGGATGTTATTAAAAAGTTACCTCATGAGCCTAATACTTTTGACTAGGAAGCACAGCAAATATGTATGACTTAGAATATGATTCTAAGATTCCAGGTTTGCTCAAAAATGTGTTTTGTTTCTCAGTGGATGATTTTTGTAGCCATTAATATATGATTCTTCTCTGAGGTTCTATTTTAGTTCATATAAAATATTTTATCAAAATCTCTAGGCATCATGTTTGAAAAATTCAATTAAAATACATGCATAAAATTATGATTATAAATTATGCTTAACTATTAACTTGAAGAGTGGCAGAGGCTCAACAAAATACAATGCTTCCGCAATCTGGAAAATATTAAAAGCTCATCTTATTTAAAATTCTAAATTTGGTTAACAAACATATGAAACGTTCACCTTCCGGGCCGCTGTACCACTGCCCCCAGCACTGAGGAGCAGAGCTGCCCCCAGTGCAGAGGAGAGAAACCTTTTGGGCTGCCGTACAACTGCCCCCAGTGCCAAGAAGGTGAGCCACACGGGTGTGAGCAGCACCCCCACCACCACCACTGAAATAAGAAGACCGATAAACAAGTCTCAAAACCAGACTTCCAGATCACCTAAAGCAACCTCAAAGGGAAATGAGATGGAACAATCTGATACTCAATCGCCTGGACTCCCTGAACTGGCAATGAAAGAGGATCTGGAAAAAATGAACTCAGAAATAATTTATCAGATAACAGCAGAGATTGTGCCCTTAGTGCAAGACAAGATTAATAAATCTAGAGAGGACACAGACAAAAAAAAAAAATAGAGTAGCTAAAAAAACATGATGGAATCCTAACACAGGAAACAAATGGAATCCATAAAACAGATGCAAACAGATTTCCAGGAGACTAAAAGCTCCACTGAAAGTTTATGCAGCAGAATGAGCCAATGTGAAGACAGAATTTCAGATATAGAAG
>NW_004624875.1:794172-813107 GCF_000247695.1 Heterocephalus glaber
AACCAGAATGGAGTCCATAAGAAGCTGTTATAGGAAAAAAAAAAGGCAAAAAGAAAAGAAAAGAGTAGGTAAAGAATTTGATAAACAGATGCAGGATAAAAAAAAAAAAAAGAAAAAAAAAGACTCTCCTTCCTCCAAAAATGAAATATCATGAAGTAGAAAAATTATGAAAAGTATTTCTGCATTACAGCAAAGAATGTAAAGAAGAATGTAAAGACCTCCAAAACAAGATAGCAAAAAAACATAGTTAAAAAAAAAAAAAGAAATCCTGTTTAAAATCATCTCTTAAAAAATGAGACAAGAAGCTGGAAAAGCTCAAGAAAAAATTAGAGGGAAAAAACCCTCCACAGCAAGGAAGGTCACATTAAAAGACAAAAAGGGAGGACCAACACACTGCAAATAGGCAGGGCGAAGGAAAAAGGATGATAGAGTATGCAAGTGAAATGGGAAAGTGAAATTAAAGTAAAAAAAGGAACTTATACTTTAATCTCTGACATTTCAAAATAGTAAATAAATATACCAATAAAAAGCATCAATAGATGTTAGAAAATGGACTAGACACCTGGGGACGACAACAACAATGAAAATAAAGCACTAGTTTGATGGGTTAAACTGTGTTCTCCAAAGAGATATGGTGAGGTCCTAACCCCCAGCATCTGTGAACATGACCTTATTTGGAAATGGGGCTTTCACATACGTAACCACAGCAAGATGAGGTCATTAGGGTGGACCCTACTCCAATGTGACTGGGTCCTTACAGAAGAGGAAATACCATGTGGAGATGGAACACTAAGTAGTAACAGACAGAAACCACGGTAAGGCAGCTACAGACCAAGGAACCTGGGACCAACAGCCCCCACCGGAAGCCAAGAAGGACTCTTCCCTACAGGTTCCACAGGGAGCATGGCTTGCTGACACCTTGATTTTGGGCTTCTAGCTTCTAGGATTGTGACAAAATAAATTCCATAGCAACCCTACAATTAAAACTAATTATACTTAAATAAATTCTATGAAAATGTGTCCCAATCTCCCTTACAACTACAGAAATGCAAATAAAATCAATGATAAAATGTCTTTTACAAAGACTTTTTTTACAAAGTCTTTTACAAAGACTTTGTTTCCATTTTTTCCTTTTCTATTTTTTCTTTTCCCTTCTTTCTTTTCCCCTTCCCCTCCCACTTCCTCTATTCCTTTAAACATTTTCTTCCTATTTAACAATATCAATTATACATTTTGATCCTTATTTACACTTTCAGTTTCTCACACCAGAGAAACCATTCGGTATTTACACATGTGTGTCCTATTTATTTCACTTAAGAGTATGGCCTCAAGGTTCATCCACTTAGCTATAAATGTCTCGTTTCTCATTTTTTATGGCTTAGTACTCCATTTTATTAAAAAACCACATCTTCTTTATCCAGTCTCCAGCTGATTGCCCATATCACTCTTAACCCTTTTCCAAACCAATCTCCACACTGCAGCAAGTGTGATCTTAAAACATAAATCTTAGTGCAAGCTCCTAGTAGCAATCTTTTCAACAGAAAGCTTTAATCCCAAGTCAATCTGACACTCACCACAAACCATTAGCCCCATCACTGTGTGCTCTTTCCCTGTCCAAACCTCACACCTGTTTGACCCAGGGTCTTCACACTGAGCTACACCCCCATCACACCCCCTCTTTAAAATTTTGAGACAAGGTCTTGCCAAGTCACTAAACTGTGTGGACTGAGCTTGAATTTACTGCCTCAGCCTCTCAGGGTTCAGGGATTACAGGGACAACCAGGCCTGGCAAGAGTAGCTTTTTAGTTTTTTTGTTTTTTGTCTGTCTCCAGGGGGAATAAACACCCTACCCATCTTGTTAGTTGTTTTACCTTCAGCATGCAATACAGGGCCTGCATTAATAAGGAATGGTTAAATATTTGAGGAATGAAAGAAATACAAGAATGAATGAATGGGTCCCTTGGGCCCAACTCCATCTTCTCTTAGAAAATGGTTTTGTACCCTAATTACAGAGAAAATTCAGGCTAAGTGTGAAAACCCTTAAATCACCTATCATCATTATTTTTTTCTATGTATATTGTTAGTCCCTTTCTTTCTTTTCCCCTCCCCTTCTTATGACTCTCAAAAGTAGACACAAGGGGGAAAATATAGCAAGATGCCACCTAGTTTTTAAAAGACAGATGAATCCCCATGTCTCATCAGAAAATAGTCTACTCTTGAGGCAGGTGTGGTGACTCACACCTGTAATCCCAGCACTTGGGAGGCTGAGGCAGGAGGATCAATGAGAGTTCAAGGCCAGCCTGGACTACATAGTGAGTTCAAGGCCAGCCTGAACTACAAAAGGAGACCCTGCCTCAAAAAAACAACAAAAAAACAAAAAAAGACAGAGAGAAAATATTCTCCTCTTTTCTTTATGAGAACAATTTCATATCATCTAGTTATGAAGAGCAAATTTTATCTAGGAAAATAAAAGTAAATGGTATCTACTTCAATCTCTGACACAGGGTTTTCACTGTTGGAGGAGGTTATATGTGGGATTGAACTGGAATTGGAGGTATCTGTACCAACTCATGGTGCATGGTGGGCAGAGAGAGGAGTGAGGAAAAGAGAATTGTATGAGCACACCCTGCTCCCTCAGAGCACTGAGAAGGAATAACACCCAGATCTTGGTTTGTAAATACCTTTCTTCTTATGTATAAGGACTCAGGTTCCATGAAGATAAGCTGATTCCATCACTGGGACAGGGAAACTAGAAGATGAACCTGGAATATCTTATTGAACTAGAAAGTAGAGAAGTCCTTCCACTGGGACAAATCTGGGGCCATCTGAGTATTAAGATCAATAGTATGAGTGAAAGATTATAATCCACTGAATACAGTAAGAACCCAGAGTGATAAAAGTAAAGAAATATAAAAGAGACAAGGAAAGACTCGTCCTTATTGTAGAATCCCAAGGAATAAACATAGATTGAATGACAGGAGTCAGAACATTATCACTGGGTGCTAAAACTAGTAGCTGAGAATAGCACAAAGAATAGGCTATTTATATAGCCTAAATGTACCTCCCTACAAATTAATTATTTGACTGACTGGGCCACAGGGTGCCCAAAAGTTTGATTAAACATTTTTCTAGGTATTTCCATGAGAGTGTTACCACATGAGATTAACATTAGCACTGGGGGACTGAAGAAAACATACTGCCCTCCCCAGGAAGGGGCAAATTACACCGTCTGTTTAAGGTCTGAGTAGAATAAAAGACTAAGGAAATAAGAATTCTCTCTCTGCCTGACTGTCTTTGAGCTGGGACATAAGTTTTTTCCTGCCTAAGGACTCAAATGGAATTGAAACTACCAGCTCTCCTGGTCTTCAGGCCATTGAACTCAGACTGGAACTATGTTGTCCTGCATCTCCTGCTTGCTGACTCTAGATCTTGGACTTCTCAAGCTTAACAATCATGCAAGACAATGCCCTACAATGAATCTCTCAGATGAGTATAAGGCATTGGTGTGGGTATATGTATCTCCATCTCCTATTGGTTCTGTTTCTGCAGAAAACCCTGACCAATATAGATGTCGGTACCAGGAGTAGTTCTGGAGGAAACCTAAGATTTTTTTTTTTTTTTTTTAAATTCTGGAGTAATTTTGGGAATGAGTTCTCTAAATTGATTCTGGAGTTTCTGGAATTGGTTCTCTAATCTAATTAAGGATATCAACTAGTAGTGAAGAGAGAGTTGAGAGTTTATGATCCGATCTAGATATAGAGATATGCAAAGTATCTCCATTGCATATGTAAATCAATGATTTACAAGAAGCAAGGAGCCAGGAGAAAGTGTATGCAATACTTCTGAATATTTTTGGAAATCTAACAAATATACAAATATAGTGAGGTTGGCTGGTGGCTCCTAATGCTGTAGGTCAAAATAGCCCAAGAAAAGAATGAGCTGAGAGATTCCAGTTCCCAGCTCAAGAGCTGCATAAATGGTCTGAAGGCTTCTAGGTACCCCCTGAAAGAGAGCCTCACTTCCAGAAGCACAAGACTGAGAACCAAGACTACAACAGTGCTTCCTGATAAAACAGGGAGAAAGACACAACAGTCACTTCTACGGCATCTCACTACACCACGTAAGCCAAATCTACTCTGGGGCAAACACAAGACAGTCTGAAGGACATTTTACAAAATAACTGGAAAAGCTGAATAACATTCCAGATTATAACAAATTAAAGATGCAAGACAATTAAATGCACAGAACACTCCTAGTTTGAATCCTAAACTAGGAGAACACTTGCTATTAAGGAAATTATTGGAACTGATGAAACCTGCTTATCAGCTATGAGTACTAGAATTGTGCCAAAATCACATTTTCTACTTTTTTTTTTTGGTACCGGGGATCGAACTCGGGTCCTTGTGCTTGCAAGGCAGGCGGTGGAACCACTGAGCTAAATCCCCAGCCCACATTTTCTGATTTTGATAATCACACTGTGGTTAAGAGAATATCCTTTGTTCTTAAGAAACATGCCCTGAGTTATTTAGTGGTAGAGGGTCACATTGTCTCCAATACACTCTGACATGGTTAAAAAATAATTCTGTGCATATAAAAATACATAAAAAGGAGAAGTTGAGAAACAAATATAGTAAAATCCAAACAACTGATAAAGAATAAAAGAGGGTTTCCTATAATATTCTTGAAACTTTTCTGTAGGTTTGAAGATATAACATGGTTAAAAGTTGCTAATTAAAAATGCAACTTCCAAGACTCTTTACATAGTGGATTTAAATATTTATTTATTTATTTGGTTCTGGGGATTGAACTTGTGACCTTGTGCTTGCGAGGCAGGCGGAGGCATCACTGAACTAAATCCCTGGCCCTAGTTTAAATATTTATTGATTGTGAACAGATAATACAGAGTCTCATGAAGGACTCATAATGATAGTGAAAAGTGTTTCTCATCTTTCCCACTGCTTTGTTCCTTAGAGGCAACTACTGCTACTGGTTTCTTATGAATTCTTCTAGAAATAGTTTATGAACACAGATATGAATACATACAGTTCTTTGTATGTGAATGGCAATTTTTTTCTCATTAAGATGTTTATGTTGGCAAAAGTCTCATACACATAGATTCAGAAGAGCCTGATTTTTTTAGGCCTGCATAGTATATCCATTTCATGGGTAAATACTCAATAATATATTAGTCCCTATTGAATATTTAGATTGTGATCCTTTTGTTACAATGGACAATGGAACTATAAGTGTAATGGTACATATTTCTTTGTGTATATGTATCTGTATACTTGTAGAACTGGAAATGCTGGTTCAAAGCATATGTACAATTTAAATTTATGAATTATTGTCAAATTCTTCTCCAAAGAGATCATACTAGTTTATACTTGTATCTACTTATAATGTATGAGAGTTGGTACCCTAGTTTGTGTGTGTGTGTGTTACTAAGGAATGAACCCAGGGACTTCTTACTGAGCTACATCTTCAGCCTTTTCTTTATTTTTTATTTTGAGACAAGGTCTCTAATTTGTCAAGTTGCCCTCGCTGGGCTTTGAACTTTCAATCCTCCTGTCTCAGCCTCCCAGAGTGCTGGGATTACAGGCGGGCACCACCAAGCCTGGCTGGGGTGTGTGTTTTAAAATCAATGACACTGGATCATTTTGTAAGGGTGGCTTACACTGCAGTTTTATTTATTTATTTTTAATTGTTTTTTTTTGTTGTTGTTGTTCCAGGGATCCAACTCAGGACTTTACACTTTCGAGGCAGGCAGCAGAACCACTGAGCTAAACCCCTGGCCCTGAAGTTTTATTTTTAAAGCACACAAAAGTCTTCATCCAGGCACCTGCTTATGCAATGCTCATTACATGACTGCCAACTTGTTGTAAGGTTCCTAGACAGGAACCTCTCTCAAGGTGAAAGCATCTAGTTTCTGCTTCCTTTGGCTGAATCGTGGTTATCATTTGCTGGGGTCACTTAGCGTTAGCTCCTTAGTAGAACCAAGCAGTCCCAAGATACGCAGTAGCAGTGTGTTGGAAAGATTATGAGCTTTCGAGTCACACAGTTCTGGAGCCCTGGGTTTGAATTTTGGCTGCGCTAGTTACCGACTACTGGCATTCATAAACAACTGCATAACAGTAAGTGCCCGTGTACCAGGCACTACACCAAGAGCTTGAGTTCAAAGAAGACTTCCTAAAAATCATATTGCTTGACATTTGAATTATTTAAAGTGTTAACAATCTCGATAAAAGCAGTCCTGGGTTCTTCATGATTTACACTGCATTAAGCTCATTTGGAATTAGATGGTTTATTTTGACCTCTTATTGACATACTATAGCCCACAATCTCCCACCTGAATGAGACAAGAACACTTGAGAAGCATCTGCACAGCCCAGCAAGGCAGCACACTGGTGTTCCTGGGCCCACGGATAGCAGAGGAAAAGGGTGCACTGAATGGGAAAGTGTCTGGAATCTGGCTGCAGTTAGCACTAACTAGCTCTATGATTATGTGCAAGTAATGGAATCTCCCCGTGCCTCACTTTCTTCAACTGAAAAGTGGGACATAATAGTACTATATTAGTCTTCTTTCCATCACTATACCAAAATAGCTGAGATAATTAACTTATAAAGAGAAAGGGATGTCACCCCCAACAGAAAACAGAAAACATTTATTATCTCATAGTTTCTGTGGGCCAGGAATCCTAAGCAGCTTAGCTGGGTAGTTCTTGGTGGTTCCTATGAGGCTGCAGACACACTGTCACAGAGGTACATACATTTCAACCTCTCCTGGGGCCAGAAGATCTGCTTCCAAGGTCAAAGAGAAAAGATGTATTTTTGACTTAAAACTTTGGAGGTTCCAGTCCACAATAAAGTGGTCCCTGTTGCTTTGGGCCGGTGGCAAGGCAGCACATAATGGCAGGACTGCATTGTGCAGCAAAACTACTCACCTCATGAGCCAGGGAGCAAAAGAGAGGGAGGATCCCTAATACCCTCATGGCCACATGCCTGGTGACCTAAAGACCTTTCAGTATCCCCCCACCCCTTAAAGGTTCCCCCCCCCCATAGCTCCACCTCCAGAACCAAACTTTTAACATGTGGGCCTTCAACATCCAAATGTGGATGTGGGCACTCAACATCCAAACTACAGCAAGCATCTACCTCATAATACTGTTATGAGACTCCACATAAAATGTTCAACAAACCATTGGTAAATGCTAGGAGCACAATTATACTATGTCCTATTTTTATTATGAGCAAGACTACAAGTCCTTTAAATATTCTCACTGATGTCTCTGATCTTATTTGCATTCATTTGTTCATTCATCCAGTTAACATGTTATCAGTGCCCATGTCCCAAGCACTGTGAGTTTATGTGTAATAAACTGCAGACCCATCTTCTCTGCCCTAATGCAAGTAAGGAGGATGACAGTAAACAAAAGAGAGGAAAAAGGAAGGGTTTGAGGGGTCCAGAGCAGTATTGAGGCTACTGCACTAGTCCCTGGAAAGTAGAACAGGGACTGTGGCTGGAGAGAGCAGTGGAGAGATGGGGCAGAGAGCAGGCTTTGAGAGCAGAAGACTTATCAGACAGGATAACTTACAGAATAGAGAAGCAAGAAAGAGGGAGATGACAGGGTTTTTCACACAAGCAGCAAAGCGACTGATGAGGGAAGGGACAGACTGTTGACTGATGAGGGAAGGGACAACAGAAGACAAGAAAACTTTTAGAAGATAACTGGGGTTGTGGCAGTTACACTGAGCTAAAGAAACCTGACATATTCAAGTAAAGATGTGTCTCACTATTCTTTCTCTCATTGTGAAGATGTTTCTCACCATTCCTTCTCTCAAATTCACCCTGACCCCCGGACACAACATGAACAACACAGAGGATGCAAGCACAGAGTATCAAGAGCAGAGAGGGTGACCAGGATCCATGCCCATCATGGGTGGGCAAACACTGCAAGGAGACCAAGTGCCCCCCTGCCCAAGTCAAACCAAGAAAGATTGTAAAGAGGAGATATCTCTGTTCTGTTTTAAATTTTTAAAATTTATAACTGAGTGTTATATCAAGTTGCTCAATAATTTTACCTTCTTAGTGTAAGCAAATAGTAGAAACAAACCCATCTTCCCCCCATAACAGACTATCTATTAAGGAGCCAGGCAATTTTGTTTAAAAAAAAAATGAAGATGCTATACATTGTACAATGTCAATGTATGAATAAATCACAACAGAATTACTTAGCTATGAAATGCTGAATGCCACATAATGGCAGGCACGAAGAACTAGACCAAAACATAAGAAGGAAACTCTAAGAAATACTATGTATGTGTGTATATATGTGTATGTATACAAAACATGTATGTATGGCATTGGGAATTGAATCCAGGGATTCACACAAGCCAGGCAAGAAGTCTTCTACAGATCTAAACCCCACAGCCTTGAAACTCTTTTATTCATAATAATATGATACTATCATTCTCTTCCAATTAGCAATAAATTAATTTTTGTCACATGGATCTCAACTTCTGTACATTTATTCTTTTCATTCATTCCATGTAAAAACTATCTCCTGCTATAATAACCATTATGCTATCCAGCATGCTTATGGAAATAGTTACTTGTATCTTGCCTTAAGCGAGGACTTAGCTATTTATAAATCAACACTTGTCAGGAAAATGTAGGCTACATGGGCCTGAGTTAGAAAACCTGATGGTGGGAACACACACAATTTATATGAATTGATAACAAATAGGGATTCTAAATAATACAAACCCTTGAAGTACAGTATTGAACACTTAAAAAAAAATTTTTTTGAGACAGGTTCTCACTATGTATCCCACGCTAGCCTTAAACTCATGGCGATCCTCCTGCCTCAGCCTCTGAGTGCTGGAATTACAGACATGGACCACCACAGTAAACTGAGCACTCTATTTATTTATTTTTATTTTATTTTTTATTTTGAACATGTACAAATTTTATTTATTATTATTCCTGACAGTACAATATAACAAATATTTACATAGTATTTATTTATTTTTCATTAAGTTTATTGGCACATTTTAGGTATACAATACAATTACATTCATCACTGGGATCTTGTACCTTTACATGATGTATCTTGGTTCTTATTTTTTCCCCATTCCCCTGCCCTCCCTTCACCCCCTCCGTGCTTCCCTATTTACAAAGACTTTGTTTCCATTTTTTCCTTTTCTCATATTTTTTTCTTTTCCCTTCTTTCCTTTCCCCTTCCCCTCCCACTTCCCCTACTCCTTTAGACCTTTTCTTCCTACTTCAATGATCAATTATACATTTCGATCCTTATTTATACTTTTAGTTTTTCAAACCAGAGAAACTATTTGGTATTTACAACATGTTTGTCCTATTTATTTCACTTTAATAAATATGGAATGCTTCACAAATTTGTGTCATCCTTGTGCAGGGGCCATGCTAATCTTCTCTGTATCGTTCCAATTTCAGTATATGTGCTGCCAACCCAAGAACTGAACACTCTTTTTCTTTTTTGGTACGAGGGATCGAATTCAGAACTTTGCGCTTGTGAAGCAGGCAGCGGCACCACTGAGCTAAATCTCTTGCCCTGAACACTCTATCGCATCACTTTTTTTAAGATCAGAAGTTTCCTATTCCAGTTTATGCAATGTGTGAAAGCTTTGGTTGTATTTAAAGCAAGGTTTTCTTGGTGTGACTGAAAAATCTTTAGGCAGCCAGCTAGCAGCTTTTGGGCAAAGGCTGGGCAACAGTCATGGGAGGAGACACTGAAGAGGAACAGATTGTTAATGACAGTGAATGGATCATTTCCACAACAGTTTACTGTGATAATACCTGTTTTATGTTCAGTAAACAGATTCACTTAGTACAGTTATTTATTGTGCCACTGTTTTGTGCTTAGAATTATGTTAGGTGTTTTTCATTTATGTTGCTAATCATAATTTCACCAAGTAGAAAAAAATTTCTAAAGCCCTCTTTTGTTGACAGTTTCATGTAAACCGGAAACTACAATACTTTTATGCCAATTGCTTTCAGTTTCTGCTCTCTGGATAAAGGTGAATTACAAAGTAAAGCTGTCACTAGTCTGGACAGAGATCCCTTTCTACTACAGAATGGACCACACAAACAGATGAGGATGCTCCCAGCTGCTCCTATGTGTTTAATTTTTCTTGATGCTATTGTGAGTGGTACTGGTTTCATAATTTCTTCCTCAGTGAGTTAATTATTGGAGTACAGGAATACTATTGATGTTTATGTGTTGATTTTGTATCCTGCTATAGTAGTGAATTTTAATGCAAGCCCAATCAAAATACCAACAGCATTTCACACAGAACTAGAGAAAACAATCCTAAAATTTATACAAAAGTAGAAGAGATCTAGAATTGCAAAAGCAATCCTGGGGAACAAAAGCAAAGCAGAAGAATCATAATTCCAGACTTCAAGTTATATCACAAAGCTACAGTGATACAAACAACATGGTACTGGCACAAAAACAGACATGTGGATCAATGGAGCAGAAAAGAGGACGCAGAAACAATCTCAGGCACATTCAGCTATCTGATCCTTAGGAAAGGGATCAAAAATGTACACTGAAAGTCTTTTTAATAAATGGTGCTATGAAAACTGGCTATACACATGCATAAGATTGAATCAAGACCATGTATCTCATCATGTACTAAACTAAAATTAAAACAGAACCAAAATTAAGTTAAAACAGAAACAATCTTCTGGAAAATAAAATAGGTGAAACTCTTGAAGTCATAGGCACAGGCAAGGATTTTCTGAATAGAACCCAACAGCACAAGAAATAACATCAAGAATCAACAAATGGGATCATATCAAATTAAAATGCTTCTGCACAGCAAAGGAAACAACTGAAAGAGTGAAAAGACAACCTACAAATGGGAAAAAAAACTTTTGCCAGGTACTCCTCATAGGACTAATATCTAGAATGTATAAAGACTCAAAAAAATTAGATCCCCCAAAATAAAAGATTCAATAAAAAATGGGCAACTGAATTGAATAAAAACTTCTCAGAAGGAGTACAAATACATGAAAAAATATTCAACATTTCTGGTCATTAGAGAAATGCAAACTAAAACAACACTGAGATTCCATTTTACTCCAGAAAGAATGGCTATCATCAGGAAATCAAATGATAACAAATGCTGGAGAGGCTACAGGTGGGTGGGTGGGATCCTTCTATGTTGCTGGGAATGTAAACCAGTACAAATATTATGGAAGTCAGTATGGAGATTCCTCAAAGAACTAAAACTAGAAATTCCATTTGACACAGCTATTCCCTTTCTAGGTATCTTCCCAAAAGAGTTAAAGACACCATATTACAGCGATGCATGCATATCCATGATGCATATCCATGCATATCCACAATTCATAATAGCTAAATCTTGGAAGCGGCTTATACGTCCATCAACAGATGAATGAATAAAGAAAAGTAGTATTTACACACAGTGGAGTACTCTTTGCCATAAAGAAGGATAAACTTTGAGTCATTTGTGGGAAAATGGATGCACCTTGAGACCATAATGTTAAGTGAAATAAACTAGGCACACAAGCTTAAATATTGCATGGTTTCTCTTACATAAGAAATCCAAGATAGAAATAAAGAATAAATTAAAAGATAACAGGAAATAGGGAGGTAGATCTTTTGCAAAAGGGAAGGGGACCAAGAGATGGGGGGAGGCCAGAGCCAAGGGGAAGGGGATGAAAAAAGAATTAAGACGTGTGATCTATCTATCTATCTATACCATAACTCTCCATGGGGAATGTGATCATTACGTACCATAAACATGTACTAATAAAAAATTAAAATTGAAAAAAAAATCCTTTAAAGCTATATTTCCTAATGTGACTTTTTAATGTCTTATACTTTGTATTATCCTTATGGTTCTTACATTTGGCTTTTTCTTTTCTTTTCTTTTCTTTTTTTTTATATGTCTGTGTTAGCACATTTCCTTGTTTTGAAGGTTGAGTGAGGGGTCATCTTTCTTTCTGGGCAGTGGTGTGGAACTTTTGTCATTTAAACAGCCTTGCTTTTGGGCAGTGGACATGGGCCTCCAGGGAAAGAGGGAGGTTAGATACACATGCTACTCTCATGCTGTGAGTATCAGGGGCATATGGAACTTTTACAGTGCTAATCTGGTACCACTGTAACTCAGCCTCCACAGGGAAATCAGGAACTCAGGTGGCATTCCCAGGCAAGATATCAACAGCTGCACCCTGAGGGCCCTCAATAATGGCTATTCTTTTGGGGATAGTGTTTTTATGCTAAGAAGAAAGAAGCTAAGTTTGGAAGGTTTAAAGATGACATAAAAGGTGAAAGATATCAACATTACCACTCAGCAAAGAGTTCTCATCTTTAAATGATATCGAAGATGTTGTATTGTACAGCTTTGTTTGTATATTGTAATCAAATTTCCTAAGACACTATGAGCCAGATTTCTTTTTATTTTTACTTATTTCTAGTAAACTGTCATGAGACCCAAGATAGTTTTTATAAAGGGAGGAGAGACTTAGAACCATTGAGAGATTCATTATTAAAATCTACAAATGTTAAATGGGCCCGTATTCAGACTATAAAAATCAATACACCCCAAAGACAAACATAATTTGGACAATTTAGTACTCTACTTTAACCAGTCATCTATCTCTTCTTTTGAAAATAACTGAGTGTTGTCTCTACTCAGGAGTACCAGACATTAGGAAGTGGACTAAGAGAATAAGAATGTGGTGGCAAAGAAAATGAGTCAAACTAAAAACAGATCAAATACATCAGGAAATGGAAAAAACAAATAATTTTCCTCATTTTTTTTCCTTAGTTCTTTTAGCAGAAATTAAATCTTTTTTATTGCTGGATCAAACTGAGAAAGGAATTTATGTAGGTGAATGGGTTGCCAATTTAAGGCAAATACTGCAATATTTATTTTTTGTTTAAGTGTCACCTCAACCATGACTGTGCATTTGAAGCTTCACATGCCAAAAAAGGAAAGCTCTTCTGGCTGAGGCAAAAGGTAGCTGTCCTCTGCTTCAACCTTGCTCGTCGAAGCACTACATAATTTCTCTAAATGTTAATATTACATTTCAGGAAAGTAAAAGCTAAAGCTACTTGTGAATGGCATGTTTCAAATATTTACTTCAACAAATCTCATCATTCTCTATATTATAAGAACTGAAACTGGATGATATGACTGAATAACTAAAAGTATTAATATTCTTATTTTTAAATTTCTGGAAATATTCTGTCTCAAGTTTTTGCTTATAATTCATCTAAGTATAAGAAATCAAGGATTTGGCCAGGAAGGCCAGTATATTTAGCAGAGCCAGGGCTTAGAATACAGCTGGCTCACTGTGTGTGTGGTGGGGCCAGGACAAGGATTCCACCAATGAGGCTGGGGTGTCCAACAGGGCCAGGGGTCCAGGCAGAGGCCTTGCCTGCTGGGGTAATGAGCTACATATAAGAGGATTGAGAACCTAAGTCGAGGATAATGGAAGCCAAATTTCTCTCTGCTGAAGAAGATAACTACAAATACGTAAAAGGAAAGACTAAAATAAATTCTTTGGCACTGAACTAAAATGAGAGATGTCAATATGAACTCATGATATTTAAAGTAGACATAGAAATAGCCATATAGTCATCCCTTGGTATCCACGGGGATTAGTCCCAGGACCCCTGTATCTATTGTAGGTACCAAAATCCACAGATTCTCAAGTCTCTTTTATAAAATGGTGAGGTATTTATATATAACCTATGTACATCCTCCTGTATATTTTAAATCATAGTGCCTGATGCACTGTAAATTCAAGTTTTGCTTTTTGAAACATTCTGGAATTGTTTTTCAAATATTTTTCATCAATAATTAGTTGAATTTGTGCTTGAGGAACCCACAGATAGAGAGGAATAACTGCAGATGTATACGTGTGTGAGTGCATAAACAATTCCCTGCCTACTCCCCAGCTCTGTTTGCTGAAAAAGTCTAAGGAAATGACATGTTAGTAACAACCAAACCTACCACCTAGATCTTGACTTCCAAGTGCCACACTCTACCAAGGGAATCAAGGTGTTTGGAGAAGTAGTTGACTCCACCACTGGAACAAGGAAAGTACAAGACGAGCTTGAAGTTTGCTAATGAGCCAGAACATAAGGAAGTTCTCAAAGAATAGCAGGGCCACATCAAAGACCCTACAGTGAGCTGAAAGGGGTTTTCACTATCCAAATCTGGGGTAAATAGTTTAGTTTACTGGGGAAAACACAGAGACTGAATTCTAATATGGACTGTTATTTATTAGTGGGGGATCTATCCCTCATGCTACGCGAGCACCCTACCATTAAGCTACATCTCCAGCCCAATTTATTTTTGTTCTCTGTCCTGGTTGTGTGGACTACAGTTTTTATCCTGACAGGTCTTCTAGAAGACACATACCATTGAGTGTAAGGGTGATCAAATGAGAATGAACTAGTGCAATTCCACCACCACAAATGAACAAATGGCTTAAATCTGTGTTCTGCTCACAGCATGAGTGCCTGTTTAAAATACTTAATACGTGGATGCCTGCATATCAGCCCATATGTATATATTTTACAAATAAAGTCTTTCTTTGGACACAGAGAAACAATGCATTCATTATGACAGGGTATTACCAACTGGATGCAGATACAAATTGCTTTAGTTAATGCATACAAAAATATTTTTCTAAGTTGTATTACTAATATCAGCTGGAGGAAAATATTTTCTCTGGGAAATACATCATAAAAGATGGTATCAATTAGGTTGGCCTTAAATTTTTCCTTTCCTCAAAATCTGACAAAAAGATAAATCACTTAGGGAAGAAAATCTTTCTCACTGTTGAAAATCTGTGGTTGAAGCTTAGCTTTGACTTTTAAAAATAATTTTCGTATTGAAATAATTTCAAACTCAAAAGTTGTAGAGCAGTGAAAAAGTTCCCAAATATCCTTACTCAGATGATTCTCCAATTGCCAATGTTTTCATATTTGCCTTATTCTCACATGTATGAGAGTATATATACACATATAATTATGTATTTTACACACATATTTCATTTAATTAATTAAACAGATTATAGTCATCTATTTCTGAGATCACTCAATTTATTCCAACCACAAAATTACATATTATTTTGTTCTTTAAATGATGCATAATTCAAGTTATGAAAGGCAGCTGATGGGGCTAGAAAAACTGAAGGTTTTGTTTTGGCTTGGTTTTTAACTTTGTTGGCTAACTTACACTATTACACCCTAGTCCAGTAATCAAACTAAGATGTCTACGGAAGCCAGGAAGCCAGACAGATAAGTGAAACAGAAAGGAAGTGAGTCAAGTAGGGCATAGTGGGGACTCTAACAAGCATGCATACTCTATAAAATGTGAACAGTGGTTACTCTGGCAGATGGTTCCCATTCTGAAATGTGGGCAAGTTGTGCCAGAACTTCTGGTTTTTCAAGAGAACTTGAAATTTTTTTATTCAGGGATACTATACTATTTTAAAATGAGACTAATGTTTAAAGAAGGTAAAACTGGTTTGGGCATTTAGAAAATGATTTATAGCTTGCATACAATCACCATACTACCACCTGACAGGTGTGACAATAATTCCCCTGTAATTTCTGGTCATGACTAATCAGAGCTGTAACACCATAAATGGGTAAAACACATTGTGCAAAACAATGAGAAAATGACCCTACCAAAGGATCCTGCAGTCAATTCTTTCGCAAAGGAAGTGATGCAGCATAAACTATTCTGCTGGCAAGGACTGATTCCATATTACAAACAACATCTGCAAAACAGAGCTTTTAAAGGAACCTTACAGTGTTCCTACTTATAAAGAATCTGGTTCAAACACAGTAATTACCAGGAAATTTGTGATGATTCAAAAGAATAAAGAATTTTGTTTAAAAAATTTTTTTTTAAATATAAGGGAGTTTCCTTCTGCATTCAAAGGCCAACCTTAAGATTAATGTAGTAGTATCCATACTTATATATTACTAACTAGTATGATTTATGGTTAAGTTTACTTTAAAAATGTTGTAACTAATAAAATCAATTTGATTATATCTTTAAACATCTCATTATTCTTTGAGAAACACTTCAAAGCCTTTTCCATAAGGCTTTTCTTGGTATCACTAGCTTGAAGGAATTTCTTTCTCTGGACTTTTATGACAATTACTGTCTCCACAATTAATCTGTCAATCAGTTAGATGTTGCCTCAGGAAACTCTTCTGTTGTCCTTTTAAGCTATTAAATATTCCTACATTTCTTTACAGTATTTTCTCCAATAGTTCCTAGAAGAGTGTTACTCCAGGTGTTCTGTGATTGTTGCTTGGTCTACAATAGTATGGAAATAGTGTTCAGGGACATTTAGGTAGTTTGATATTACAATGCAAGAGAGATCTGTGGACTCACTTTGTTAACAAAGCATAGACCAGTTTAGATGCTGTCAGACTCACTGGCTGAGGTCACATGGTGAAGACACAAGCTGGTATTAGTTATACGCAGCAACACCATGTTAGATAGTATATAAGGACAGTACAACAAATCTAACTTAAAAGTATACACAAGGGCCAGGGATTTAGCTCAGTGGTTCCACCACCTGCCTCGCAAGAGCAAGGACCTGAGTTCGATCTCTGGTACCAAAAAAAAAAGTATACACAAATCAGGAGATATAATTTATCTTTATTACTTTTGATGTTTACAATCATTTTAATTTTAAATAAAGCCTGCTTTTAAATTTATAATTTACCATTATTATCTAACTTAGGTGCAATGGTCTGGTGAATGTGTCCTCCATTCATACACTGAAACATTATCTGCAATGTATTAAGAGTTGGGGCCTTCAGGAGGTTTCTCAGCTATGAGTGCCACCCTCATGAATAAGATTACTGGCCTTATAAAAGAGGCTTAAGAGAGTTTGTTAGTCGATCCCTGGTACAAAAAAACCAACAAAAAACAAAGAGAGAGAGTTTGTTTGTCCTGTCCGTCATGCAAGGACTCAGCACAAAGGCAGCTTCCATCACAATAGGCCTTCATCAGACAGAGTCTGCTGGTCTCTGATCTTGGACTTCCATAGATTATCCAGTCTGTGGTAGCTAACTGACTTACAGTCAACTTAAGCGGGAATGCCCAGCTGATCTGAGTCAGCATGGTTGCCGGAATGGTATGTAAGGCGAATGGGAGGAAAGGATTTCAGCTGATCTTCCTTGCGGCAGAGTTTCAGTGGCTTTTCTTCAAAAGAGCTTTGGCTGTTTCTTTCTTTGAGGAGCTTCAATCTTTTGTCTTCATCTTAGACATCGTCTCCTGGCTTCTAGTGCAGATCCATCAGCCTTCCGCATTTTGGCAGACACTTCAGCTTCCAGCACTGGCCCTTGGGCCTTTCCAGCACAGATCCTTCAGCCTTGCGATGCGGATCCTTTGGTCTCCTGATGTGGACTTGCACTGGATACTGCTGTAGGCTTCAAGCCCTCGACTGGATCCTTCAGGTCTCCAGACATCTTGCCCTCTTCTACATCTGACTCTAGTAAGTACTGACTAATACACAGTGTAAGATATTTTGTTACAGCAGCTGAACAGACTAAAACATTAAGGAAGTAAAATGTATGTCACTTATTTTTAATACTAATCCTTTGCAAAATAAAATTTGTAGATGCTTCTGTCCCAGAAAGACACATCTTTTCTGAATGTGCAGTCACAGTGAATCAAATTATGATGGTGGAAGCATATCCAGAGAAATAATGCTCAAGAGTTTACAGTAGGTTTTACTTGGAGACATGATTTTTTCACACACGGGCTTTGGAGCCAAAAGTCACGATAAAGTGTGTTATTTGCAGAGAAGTGTGACTAGAGGAGCAAGAAAACCAACAAAATTAGAAAGCACTGAGATGTAAAACAAAGACATAACTTCAAAAGCAAAAGAATTCTTTCAAAAAAGAAGCATGCATTTTAAAAAGCTGACATTTACAGGTAGCCTAAATCTGTTCAAGGACATTAAGGGCATTAAGTTCAGGGCAAGGCTGGTCCAGAGAAGTGGTGGTCTTGGACTGGGTTTTTGAAAGAGCTTCTGCAAAAACCATAAGATCTTTCCTGGAGTTTCAGAGACTGACAGAGGAGCTCAAACAACATCTTGAGGGCTTTTGAACCATCTTTATTTTCAGGGTATATGTAACCTTAAGGATTAAACTGTCTCCAGGGATTTGATCAGAGGTAGAAGTTAATGATTATAAAAGTAACTTTATCCCATTATACCTACAATGTTATGCTGTTTGCTTTTTCAATTATTAAGAGTTCAAATGTATTTTTAATGTATATTTAAATTAATATCTGGCTTTGTGGAAAAGGCACATTACCTGTAAAAGTAAACCTTTATATTTTGAATGCCTAAACAGGTCTAAATATTTCTGAGGAACAAGGATTATGTCATTTGTTACTGTATTTTTACAGCTCAGAGGGTGTTTGGCTTCCCAAGGTAATGCTCCATCAGTCCCTTACTTGTTCACTATGAATGAGTCACTTATTGCTTTACCTGCCCTTTAGTTGCAGCAAGTTCAGGAAAGGAGTGGTACAGAGTAAGTGGTGAATGGCATTTCCTCGTTTATAAAACTGACAACATATAAGGTTTAATTGACATAAGGAAGTACAAATAGATGTGGATTTTGCAATTCTCTCTGCTCTGTGCATATTGTACATGCATATATAGTAAGATGAAAATCAATTTCATTTAATGTAATTTAACAGTTGTACACTTTAGAGTTCTCAATTTATTTTTCATAGAGAATTTCAGAGTTAATTTAAACCAAATTTTAAAAACATAAAAATTAATGTATAATAATTCTACTATTTTAATATATACTAATAGAAGTGAAAGACTATGTTTAAGGATGTTATTGATATATTAAAAATATTTTAAATGA
>NW_004624875.1:819062-872378 GCF_000247695.1 Heterocephalus glaber
TTATATATTATGATACATACACATACTATATAATCTGATATAATTTTTTTTCAATTAGTATGCCTTAAATACTATGGCAAAGACAGGACTGTGTTCCTCACACTTCATCCCTCCCTGCAGTTCGGCAGGGCCATGTCATTAGTTCTGGCCAACAGGCTGTGAGATCTACAGACTTGGGCCAAAACAGAAAATCTGGTGCACACACACCATGGGGTTGGAGGCAGCTCTGTGTTTGGGAGGCAGAGTCCCAAGGCTGAAGCAGCAGCATGTGTGCTCAGTCACTGCCTGGAGAGTCTCCTGGACGCACAGAAGGTGTTATGTGAACAACAAGGCCTCCATAACCTTCCCTTACCCTAAGCAACACTTACCTCCTCATTAGCATTTCTGCAAACCTCACTTTTCTACACAACAGTATAGATGGGCTGTAACTGACGTACAGGCTGTTTCAGGCTGTTCCTAGTTTTGTTGTTGCAGTTTTTACTATAAACCATGTTATCATTAACATCATTTTACTTGTAATTTTGCCAACATATACTGTATAAAATATTTCTGTGGGGTAAATTCCTTCAAGTATACTTGATGGCTCATGGAATAGTAAGTTTTTAAAAAATTAAGTAATATTTCAATAACTAAAATTCAAAAGTTTCTAAAGGAATGTAGGGGGATTGTCTCTCACATCTTATTCCATGACCTGCAGTCTTTATAGATCCTCAAGACTGTAAACATGAAAAATACCAAGATGATTCATTTTTCAATCAGTTTGCTATTTAAAACCAAATTACCTGTGAAAAATCACCCAGTTCATCCTGATGCAGACCTGTCAGCCTTTTACACCCTTCCTGAGTCTGAATTCTGAACTTTTTGTGTCTGCCCTTCTGTTCCTCCTGCCAACTCCTCAGCCCTTCCTTCCTTCCTCACCCTCCATGTTGGCATCTGTGCGCTCTTCTCTGCAGCCTCATCTGCCACTCACTGTCTTTGGTTCCAGACCCAGGCCACCACTTTCACCTTCCCACCCCTTCCTGGTACTGCACACACCTTCAGCCACACCAGTCTCCTGGCTGCTCCAGCTACATCTCCCTTGCTCTTTAGTTCTCACTTCATCTGGCTGTTTGCCCTCCTCTGTACTTGGGCCATTCCCAGGACCTGTAGGGAAGGAGGACTCTAAGTCCGTATCTTTCAATATACCTTTAAATAACTGTCCACTTATCACAATTTCCTGGACTTAGGGTGGAAGTATTTCAGTTTGGGAGTTGTTTTTCAGTTTTTAATAATTTAATGATTTATGGGTCTTTTAAAAAGTATATCAACTAGATTGTTGAGTTTTAAAATGCTGAGTTAATTTTAACATGAATGGCTACTTGACTTCCCTGTTACACCAAATCCTTGGTAGACAGCGACTGAAACAATGGCTTTACCAAAAGTGAGTGCATTCCTTAAGAAGAGAGAGGGAGATGGATCTGGCCTGAGAAAGGCAATAAAGAGGAAAGGTTGAAGGAAACTGGGAAGTAGCATCAAGAATGATGGAACGGGGAAGGAGCAGAGCTTTTGTCCTCAAAAGAGAAGTACTCTGAATCCCACATTTCCAGTTCAGACATTTCTTCCCCCGGCTATGGAATATTCTCACTAGGATGTCTCACTAGGTTCCTCAGCCACAGTCTGTAAAACTAAACTTACTCCTACCAGTTAAACCTACGTGGAATGTTATCCACTTAGTCAAGCACAAACAGGAAGCCAAACAAGGCTCTTCTTTCCCATCCCTCCATCCAGTCCCCGGGATGCCAGCTGTGTCTCTCGCATCCATCCCCTGTGCTCCAGCCCCACTCCTCAGTCTGACTTGGATTTCCCACAACAGATATTTCAAACACTGCAACAGGTACTGTACAGCTTCTACCCACACTCTTCCCCTGCCCTTCTCTTCCAGAGTCTGATTCTGTTCAGATGTTAACCCCTTGCTCAGCCTGTGTTCAGGAAACAGAATCCTGTCCCCAGCTCGAGAGGTGTGGACTTTGGTCAGTCTAAGGTAAAACTGGAGGTTCAAGTCCTCTTGTCAGCGATCATATTAGGAAGGTTTCCCTGGATGAGTGAAGATGAGAGCAAATCCTTTAATGTTTTGAAGTGTGTATGTGGCCTGGATTTTCATCTTGAGGGGAAGGAAGATGATCTGAAGGGACAAGTCAAAATCCTGAAGAAACGTAAAGGACTTGGATCAAGGAAATAGTACCCTGGTCCTTGAGCTCATGACTGAAGAGATGAAATCACTCAACACTGGATTAATCCTACTGTATGCTCTGTGTCATAGGAGAGAAGTAACTTTTCTTGGGCTTTAAACCACTTCTAGTTAGATTTTCTATTATTCGTAGCCAAAGCATCCCACTGTGAAAAGGATGTTGGCTTAACAGGAAAGTTGGTGGGGTTGGTTTTAAACTGAGTTTCCTGTGGAATATCCAAATGGAAAAACGATCAAAAGATGAGCAAGAAGAGGAGAGTACAGAAATTCAAAAATCAGTATGGAAGTGATAAAGTCCCATAAGTGGCTGAAGTTACCAGGCATGATTGTGACTCATGATGGCTAATAATTATTCAGTGCTCACAATGTTATGAACTTCCATTCATATTTTACAGATGGAAACAAAATGACAAGCAAGGTCTAGTAACTTGCCAAAGGTTAAAAAGGCAGAGGATGGTAATGCCAAGATTTAAACCTAGTCGTCTGACAGCAGAGTAAATCCTCTTAACCCTTTTATGCTGTGCTACCTACATTTTAGGTCATAGGAAGAGAAAACAATGGAGTCACATGTAGTAGTAGTCATGGAAGCAGAGACAAAGCATGAAATAATAAAAAATCAGTTTACATTGGAGAGAAAGAATACAGCATGACAGTAATAAACTTTCCAAGTGAGGAAGTTGAAGAGACACAACTAGAGTAGTAGGTCAGGGGAGAGGGACAAATCCTGAGACAACCTGTGGGATTCTGTGTGAATGAGGAAGATCCAGACATCCAGCAGATACTGCACACCAATTTCACCTGCTACACAGTTTTAGTAGCACGTTATAACACACGCAGCTTTCTTGCCATGCCGAGATACTAAATTACTTGTGAATTAGGAAAGTATTTATTGAGTACCTACAGAATGTCAAGCATTACATTAGGTAGGAACTTTATATGCATTTGATTATCTCATTTAATCCTCATAATAACCTTACCCATAACTGCCACATTATCTTTTCATGAACAATTTCATCAAGCAAATATAAATGTAGAGTCATTCATACCCATCATTCAATCCATCAGTATGTCCTATTAGTTCAACCTTCAAAATATATCCAGTGTTCAATCTTTTCTCCTGTAAATGGTCTTTAGCATTAAGGATTTCCCAATACTTGGAAAGATATTCATAGCCCTGACTTCAGACTTCCTTCATATGTCCTCAAATATTACCCTACTGACAAGTCTGAAAAAGACTAGGTTCTCACATATACTATAATTTCCATTTATGTAACAAATTTTTATTGTGCTAGGCAATACACCAAGAGCTAGGTGCAGCAGTGACCAATATAATCACGGCCTGTTTTCCTCCAGGCAGCCTAGCAGGGGACACAGGTCAGTAAAAAGAAAACAGCACGAGGGCTGTTACAATAGAGAAAATGCAGAGTGATAGCAGAGTACAAAAGAAAGGCACTGAACCTAGACCTCAAGGATCTCAGAAGGAGATTTCAGAAGTAATACCTACATTTAAAATGAAAGGATGGGCAGGGATCACCAAAGTGATGGGCTGCAGGAGCAGTGGTGGAAAGAGTGAGTAGTGTTCCTCACAGAGGTCACAGTGGGGCAGAGGTGAGAGGCTTAAGAAAGAGAAAGGCATGTTTAAAGAACAGAACAAAGTTCAGTAAAGCTAGAAAGATAGTGAGTGAGAGACAAGATAGGAGATTTGACTGTTGATGATGCAGGTGTTTTAAGTCTCACTAAGAAATTTAGATTTCGGATCTGGGCACCGTGGCACATGCCTATAATCTCAGCTACTCAGAAAACTTGGGTAGGAGGATCACAGGTTTGATGTCAGCCTGAGCAACTTAGCAAGACCCTAGCTCGAAATAGAATACAATGTAAAAACTGGGGATGTAGCTCAGTTATAGAGTGTTTGTACAGTACATACAAGATCAAGGGCCCAATCTCCAGTATTGAAAAAAAAGCTGAGGGGTGAGTGGTGGAGCACTTGCCTAGCACATGCAAGGTTCTGAGATTGAGTCCTAGTATAGGGAAACAAAAACTAGGTTTTACCCTAAGAACAAGGGAAAGTCACTATGGATTTTAAAGTGAAAGCATGAGGTGCTGGGTTTTGCACTTTAGAAAGCTTTTAACATGCTACCAAATGTGTCTTTAGATAGCCCTGTCCTGGTAGTATTTCAATAGCCACTAACCTTGCCTGGTACAGTATGGGGGTTGTAAACTGGTATGGAAATTTAAAGCAGGTTCTTGTTGGTGCACAGCACAAATTAGTTATATATGGGGACGGTAGTTTTTCATCTTCAGTTGTCTCTGATGCAGCTTTATACGAAATGTTGTTCTGTTAACTGAATACCACTCTGTAATTGCAAAAAAAAAAAAAGTTGCAGCTGTTTTGTTGACATTCTGAATGCTTCTAAGTAAATACAATTTTTTTATTAGAAAAAAAAGAAATAAAGCTAACAGGCTATAGCATGGAAGTATTAAGACTGGAGATGGGGAGACTATCAGTAGGTAGTTAAGAGACTGCTGCAATCCCAGGACACTTAACTGAAACCTAAACTAGAGCATGGTAGCAGTAAGATTCAAAAGATATTTAGGAGACTGAACTGACCTTGTCTGAGGGTGACCAGGGACAGGTGAGATGGTGAGGAGACATGAATTAAGAATGACTAGATGCCTGGCTTGGACTTTAGGTGGAAGGTTGAATACAGAGTAGCTTTTATATGTTGGTAAATTTCTCAAGGCAACAACACTTTTTAGAACAAGGACTTGCCAGAATCCAGGTCAGTTGTCTATAACATACTTTTATGCTGACATTTTAAATTTATTCCTCCTTTTTTATTCTACTGCATTTATAAATAAGAGTAAGTGCTCTTTGGACTTGTAAACACAGAATGTAACCTAATAAAATGGTGTGGGAGGGAGGAGGATAAACAAAGGACCTACTTAATCAAGAGTAGCCATTAGCTGGCTGCTAAGAGAAGAGTTGAGTAATTTGGAATAATGAAAACAAGACTAAGAATTAGCAGACTATTTTAAATAAAACCATGGTTCTTCCAAATGGGATGTTTTACTCATGAAGACATAAATTAATCATTCTTGAAATTTTAAATACTCTGGGATTGCTACAGTCCTACTAAAAACTGTCTTAGGGTAATGTTAATTGCAGTAACAAATAAACCCCAAACTTTCAGTGGCTTAACATATGAAGTGAATTTGTAATCCACACATTAATCCAACACCAACACTTCTGCAGGAAAAGGGTGGGCTTTGCTCTGTGCAATCATTTAGTGACCTGCAGAAACTCTTCCATCTTCAACACATGACTCCAAGTGAACCTTGGGCATCAATGACTAGTTGGCTGAAGGGAACAGAGAATGGAAAAATACATGACCACTTTGTCACACAGTAGACACATAACTACAAGGGAAGGTGTGCCCACAAAGGACAGGAAAAAAATTTGGTGAAGAGTTAGCAGCTCGGTTATAGATGATAAAAGTCTGAGGACAAGATATATAACTCATTTATCTTTGTACACACTAACAGTATGTTGAACAAAAGTGTTAAGTGCTCAAATATAATTCTGTTGAAAAATACTTTAAGAAAACATTAACTCATAAGAGATCCACTTTATTGCATAAACTACCTTAAAAGATTAATTGTGGAGTACATAAGTGGCAGGAAAAAATAAAAGATTGATATGATCTTGATATACAGAAGTTGGTTATTTCAATCTGTATTATCCTTATTCACCAAGAAGATACCAAATATATGAAGGTAGAAGAAATCATTCCAAACTCTTGGTTCAATAAGAATTATGAATATTTCCTTGGTACTCCAAGAATCTCAGTGAGTAGGAATTGCTTACATGTTTTAAATTTTCATGTTAACCCTTATTCTTATAATTTTTATAAAAAACATAATTATTATTTTACATAACCGAAGTACAGAGAACCAAAAAAAGGTCCAAATATGGAAGGTTTTCCCAAGAAGCAACTTTATTTATAATTTATTTCTCTGAATAGAAGCTTACAAACTATGAGGAAGTTCCCTATTTTACTAATCAGGATAATGCTAGGTTATCCTATCATGAATAACCCCCTGAACTCTCAATGTCCAAACACAACAAAGGTTTTTCTTACTCATGTAAATCTAGTCCTGGTGAGGTAGTCCCTCTCCCTCTTACAGCTCTGCCAACTAGAACACGTGGTCTACAAAGTGGTTATAGCAAAGGAGAAAAAAAAAAGCACATTAGCTAACTACCTTAGTCCCAAAATAACATTTACTTTTGCTCAGAGTTCACTAGCCAATACTAATCAAGTGATCCCAGCCTAACTGCAGGCCAGGAAATGTACAGAAACATGAGGTTTTTTGGTGATTATTTTATCTAACACACTAAGACATGGGGTACTGATAAAAATAAAATCCAGTTCTTAGTACATTTCCTCTTACAAGTTTCAAAGCGGTATTGTGGCATACCAATTAGTTTCTTGTGAGTTTAACAGTTGTAATAACTTTGATAATCAAAATTATAAAATTAATTATTGGGCTTACAAACCTAGACAAATGGTTCTAACCTGCTGCCTGACACTAGTATAGATGTAGCAGCAAAAAAGGCACTTTTGGTTCCTGTCATGACAGAACTTAAAAATTAAGTGAGTGACAAGAGTTTTTAAAAATTAGATAACCACATTATTAAAACTGAGACAAACTTGGGCTTTAGGAGGAAAGCAGAGTACTAACCATATCCAACATGAGACTATCCAGGCTGGGGAAAGTCTGAGAATAAAGCAGGGGCAAGAAGAACATAAAGATTTGACATGTAAAAAAAGAGGCCCAAGCATGTTCCATACCAAAGGAACAGAATAGGGTGCCATGGGAAGAACTGGAAACTTCAATATAAATTATTATATTTGGTTTTGAACTTGGAAATTATTTTAACAATTCTTTTGATTTCTCTATACCTTACTGCTGTAGCACTATTAAAACTGAATTTAAATAATTCAGGTTGATCTTAATGGACAAAAGTTTGCAGAATAGACTACAACTCTTTAATAATATTGTTAGATATTAGGTGTGGTTGTTTGAATATGGTTTGTCACCTCCAAAGCTTATGTTGATGTTTAATCTCCATGGTTAAGAATTAAGAGAGCAAAAACTTAATCTGACTATGGTGGTTAGGGGTGGGACACTTGGTAATCGATTACGATTAGACAGTCCTCGGGGTGCACTTTCTAAAAAGAGGGAGAGAGACCAGAAGACAGGCACACATACACATGAGGGTAGGTCTTGTTTCCTGTCTCTTGCTACCTGATGCTGTGTCACACTTTGCGACTTTGCTAGCAGAAGACTGTCACCAGCTGCAGTCCCTTGATCTTGGTCAAGAGCCAAAATAAACTTTACCTTACAACTTACAATCCGTGATACTGTATTTTTATCAACAAAAAACAAAGGCAAGAAAAAACATTTGAATATGACTTTCCTTTGAAAATACTATATTATGAATTTGCAATTAGTAAACCACGAATTACTTCATTGTATTTATATTGTGGTCTAAATTTAGTAAATATATGTGCTAACTGTAAAATTCTTGGATGCAACTTTACATATGAGTTTGAAATTCAATATCAAAACACTAACTCGGGCCAGGGATGTAGCTCAGCAGCACCACACCTTCCTGGCAAATGCAAAGTCCTGAGTTCAATTCCAAGTACTGAAAAAAAACCAAAAAAAAACCCACTAACTTATTTTTAATCACAAAACAGGATCTTGTATTTCTCCTTCAAATATAACACGGTCCTGTTTTGGACTTTTTAATAATTAAAATTGGTATTTCTGACTAAAGAGAAAGAAGAAAAATGGTAAGAACAGCCATATCATAAAAACTTTTTGCTGATTTAAAATCATCACTGCTCATGTGTGTAATGTAAGCAAGTATTTGTGCCTCAATTTTCTACTTTATGAAGTACCAGGTATATTGTTTTAAGTAAAAATAGTTTTTATCTGCTAGCTACTTCAAGTAATATTTTAAGAATACATTTTTTAAATCTATAAATTTTATAATCAAAAGATATGGGAACTGAAGTCTCATTCTTGAGAAACAGGGAATCAACAGCCATATTATTTAATGGTTTAGCAACAAAATAATTTGGGACAACAAGAAAATATTTCTACCTCTCTACAGAAAAAAATGCATACATACTTTATGTACTTTGAAACTAATATTTTATACTCGTTAAGTAACTACAGATTAAAAATTGATTTTGTCAGCAAAACAGGAGTTACCATTTTCAAGGAAAGTAATACTTCCCAGCCATAAAGGTTTAGAAAATCACTTATTTTCACTTCAAAAACTTTAAAAACCATTAACCAAAATAAAGACATTTTTGTAGAAAGGCAGATGTTACTTCTTCCTTGCTTTTTCTCTAAATCATTTTCAAGTAGTAGAATAGCAGCCAACATTTATTAGGCATTACTGTGGTAGGCACTGTGCTAAGCGGTTTACATCTATAATAGCACCAAATCTTCACAAGAACCGTTTTTTAACCCTGTATTTTGAAAAATCTCCTGTGGCACAGATAAAGAAACTGAGATTTTAAAAAAAAAAAAAGAAAGAAACTGAGATTTCAACAAGTTGTAGGTAGTTGCCCAAGCCCACTCAAGTTGGAAAAAGGTGAGATTCATTCAGTCTATTTCCAGAGCCTCAAGCTGGTAACCAACCTTCCATCCTGCAGAGCTCTGTAAACAAATATTTGTTATGCTAATGTTCAAACTGTGGCTCTCTCCTGCCCTGGAGTCTCTGACCATTCTCCGGAGCACCCCCGAGTGGGAGGTCCAGGTGAAGCCTCTGTGTGGAAGAAAGGCTGGCTGAATATCCAACAGCAGCTCCAGCTCAGTGTGAAGACATCTACAGTACTTGGCTGAGACTACACTGCTATGGAGGAAGATACTAGACTGATAATTCAAGACCTGTTTAGATCGAAGATCAAAAAGGGACGCTTGAAGGTTCCAGCTTCTTTTCTAAAACAGAGGCTGAAAGATCAAGAAAGGTAAAGTAAAAGCCTCGCTTTTCTCTAGCCCCAGTTTTGGAAGCCAAGGAAACATTGTAACATTGTTGTACAGTCACGAAGACCTGGTTCAGATTCTGGTTCCATCCCTTGCTGTATCTTTGATCTTGGGTTAGGAGTTAACTGTGAGTTGAGGGTATTGTATCATATAGGGCTGCAGTGGCAAACCTATGGCACACACGTGCTGTAGCCGGCTGTTTGTTATCATTGAAAACTTGAAAAGGTTCACTATCACTGACATAGCATTATAGTGAATACCAAATGAGACTGAGTAGGCCATTCTTGGGTCCAGCTCTCTTTATGTCTGAAAGTGGTAGAACTCGAAAATCTTTAAAATCCTTTCCTGCTATAGTATCTTTTGAAGTTCTACCTCATTTTCAGTTAGAAACTTCTAAAGAGTAAAAAGGAACTCTACTTGATGTCACTTCTTCCTTGCTTTCCCTTAAACTGGAATATTAAAAATAACAGGACATGCCTGGAAAGTGTTCAACCTAGAAATATGGAAGTTAGTGGTCAATGAAAAATAACTGCAGCTGGTTATTCACTTTATTCTGAAAGTGCCTGCTGTTGCTGTAACTTTTTTTTTTTTTTCCGGTACTGAGGATGGAACTCAGGACCTTGCACTTGCGTGGCAGGAGGCAGCACCACTGAGCTAAATCCCCAGCCCATATTGCTGTAACTTTTAATTGAAAATTTTATAATATTAGCTACAAGTGATCTGAAATGACACAACAATTCTTCAACATGTATAGGTCAGCTTATCTTTTTCTTTCCTTCCTGGTTTGGTTAGTTTGGTTGCAAGACAGGAGGCTACACTAACTTGGTTCTGTCTAGGAACATTTGCTGTAAAGAGACAAGTAGGACCTCACAGGAATCCTGAGGTAGAAGTTACTGGAACAGGAACTGAAGTGCCATCTCACAGCCTCTGTCTCTCCTCTCAGTCCCTTCCCCGCCCTAACAAAGCAGTTCTCTGCTTTGATGACAGTTTCTGCTCTTCATTCCATCTGACTGACAAATGGCTGTGACCTGCCATGGCACCCCCTCCCTGTCATTCTCTACCTTGGGTACTTTCAGCTGGATTTTATGTGTTTTGTGTATATATATGAAATTTTCTGCAGGGACTGTCCACACACATTAGATTCCTCAAAATGTTCTCAAAAGGTAATAAGAACCACTGTACTTCTATTATTATCATTTATTTTTTAACCCTGGAGCATGTGACCTGAACCAAGAGGACTGAGACACGAACTGAACTAATGAATCTATATATTAAATATATAAAGCTTACATTCCCTCTTATGATGTCATTAAAAATATAAATGTGTTCTTTTACAAAAAATTCCCCTTCTCCACCAAATTGCCTTCGCCCCTTTCACGGAAGCCATCTGTACATATCTATGGGCAGGATCACATTCTATTTCAGGATATGCCACCTTTAGTTTCTACTAAAAATTCTTGTAATCATTCAGACTTCCAACAGAATAGTAATGATGCTACCAATTATGGAGCTTTGAGTAAGCATGAAACAGCGTTCTGAGGACCTGATGTTAACTATAGCATTTTCGATTTTCAAAAGACCATTACAGAGAATCTAGTATTTTAAGACAAAATTGGGATTTAGGTAGGCTGCATCTTTGCCTGAGGTCACAGAGCCATTGAGTGATAGCTCACGTCAGACCCAAGCCCTCTTTCCCCAAGTCTGTGCTCTGGTCTAACTCACCACACAAAACTGCCTCTCCAAAAGACAAATTCATAACCAAGAAATATAATGGCAGTCAGCCCAGGGACCCTTACACGAACAAAAAGCAAGTGATAAAAGTTGTACTTCTAAATCATCATCAAAGGATAGATTTTTCAATTAAAATTAGATCTCTATCCTTGTATGTTACAGAAAAATAAATTCCAAATGCATCCCCAATTTAATATAATAAAACTACAGAAATAATAGAAAAATATAGATAGGTGAACATTTGATTTGTAAAGGGTCTTTATAATCATGATATGAAATCCAAAAACCATAAAAGGAAAAGCTGACAGATTTGACCATATAAACATTTAAATCTTTTATTTGGCAAAAGTCATACACAGTGAAAAGGACAAAATGAAAAATATTTCTAGCTTCTATAGTAGAAGACTAATATTTATAAAGGAATATAGAGTAAGAATATAATAAATAATAGAAAGGCTATGAAGACAAAATTTTGAGAATATAAATAGCTAAAATATCTAGGAAAAGATGTTCTACCTTACTAATAACCCAGGAATGTATAATAAAATAGTGACATTCCATTTCTTGTCTACTAGATTAACAAAGCTGTTTACTATCACAACATCTGATGTTGAAGGGACATGGTTAAATAGATTGGACACAAGCATCTGAGAGAGCAATTTAGTACCAAATATCAAAGAGCATTAAAATGATGAGTGTGTGCGCACACAAATGGCTCAACAATTGTAATGTAGGTAGCTTTCCTACAGAAATGATAGCTAGCCAAATGTGTAAAAATACACACGAAGGATACTCACTGAAGCATGTGCAGAATAACAAATTATCACAAATATCAGCAATAGATGGAGGAGAGCAATTATATTCAAACTGAAAAAATCATACAGCCATTGGAGTGGGGCAGAATTCAATATACTCACATGGAAAAAGGTTAAGGACATATTGTATTAAATGGAAAAGAAACCATGATACACATGGAACATTGTTATGGTATAGTCTCATTTTGTTTTTTAATTTGAAATTATTTTCACACACAATCATTCTCCCTTTTCCTCTCCCCTCTTCCTCCTTCCCTCCTCTTCGTACACTTATGTAGTTGGTTGTCTAAATGCACCTCCAGAAGGAGACACACTGAACTCTGAGTGTTTACTTTTGGGGAGTAGGACTGGTGGAGGAGAGGGGAAGAAAATTTCACTTCATGTACTTCTGATTGTTTGACTGTTACTAACATGTTTTTATTTTAGCTATTAAAAATTAGGATAAAAAGTAAACTAAAATTAAAAGCAGTGAAAAATTTAAAATTTAGACTAGAGGGTTTTAACTAAGGAGCAACATATCCTTTTATCTCAACTGTGACTTATGTAAAATTTTTGATATTACAAGTACTTGTTGAGCTTGTTCAGCTTTGTACACATTTTCTCACCCAAATGAAATACTATTCCAACAAAAATGTCCATGATACATTACTTTACAACACTGGGTATTTCCTATTTCAGAGTGATTTTTCTTAAAGTAAGATCACATGCTCATATGCACTGAGTTTTGAAACTATTGGTATTTCTAATTGCTGGGTGTGATGGAAGTTAACTGCTTCCTTAACACAGTACTCATTTTGCAAATGACAGAGGATGTTAAAGTGCTATGAGAGGATTTATTTTATTACTTTATTCTGGGAGTTGACTACTCTAGGGAGAATATATTACTTCAAGAATTTTAAGGTGTTTTAGGGATCTTGATGATACATTCTCTCCTCCTCCCTGAATGCTGGTTAGCTGCCCCCTCCCACATGCTCCCAAAGCATTCCGTGCGCACCTCCGCTTCCACAGAAATCAACCACACTTTATTGGACTTGCCTGTTCACTTATCTGCAATAAACATCCCCTTCCCCACCCAGTTAGCACAAAGCCCAGACAGGAAGTCAATAAAAGTTTTGTTAATGTGAATGAATAAATGCTTTTAAGACATATGTGAGGAAAAAAAAAATTTTTTTTTTTTTGGTACCAGGGATCGAACTCAGGACCTTGTGCTTGCGAGGCAGGCAGTGGAACCACTGAGCTAAATCCCCAGCCCCAATTTTTTTTTTTTTGGTATCAGGGATCCAACTCAGGACCTTGTGCTTGCAAGGCAGGCAGCGGAACCACTGAGCTAAATCCCCAGCCCTGTGAGAAAAATTTATAGGGGTGCTTTACTTACAGCACCCAGCTTAAGCTATAGTTCCAAAAAGAACAGAAGCTTAAATATTCAGTTCCAAATGAGTAAATCTATAGCTTGAAAAGTTATCTATAGAAAAATGTATATCCCTTCAAACTTCTGTTATTTAATAAAAATGAATACCAAGTATTATATATAGCTGATCCCACACATCAAAAATCCTACCCTGATTTACAGTACTGCAGAAACCACATTTCCTGTTCTCCTGATGGTGAAAATTGATATCTGAAGACAATCAGTACTAACTGTAAACTAATCTGATGAACATTAAATTATCTTGAGAAAATATGAAAAAGTGCAATATTTGATTGTATATTTCTCATGCCATTTCATGATTTCCTGCCAAATTCTGATACAATCATGTTGGGAATCATATTGTACAATTCCACTTAATATGGGGTACAGAGAATAGTCAAATTTGTAGGGACAGAAAGTAGAATGGTGGTTACCAGGAGTCAGGGGGAGGGGGAGGAATTATTATTTAATGAGTACAGCATTCCAGTTTTGTTGGACTTTACTTTTTTGTTTTTTTCTGGTACCTGGGATTGAGCTCAGGACCTTGCACTTGTGAGGCATGCACAGCACCACTGAGCTAAATCTCCAGCTAGAGTTTCAGTTTGGGATGATGAAAAAGTTTTTCATATGGATAGTAGTAATGATTGCACAACACTGTGAAGGCACCAATACTACTAAAGTGCTGAGCTATGAAAAATGGTTTAAATGCTAAATTTTATTATGTATATTTTACAAGAGACATAGGAAGCATTTCATTGTTTTTTAAAACTTCTCTATATTTTAAAACTTCTGATCTTGTCAATCAGTATGCACACCCATACACAAATGCAAGAGAGAGACAGACAGAGATGAGAGAGAGAGAGAGACGGGGGGGCGGTGCGCGAACAGGGAAAAAAAGACATCACTAAGTTTAAAGACAAATTCTAGAATCTACAGCCCACAAAGCAGATGGTCAATGACTATGTACACTAGGAATTGTCTTTTATGCCAAAGTAATGAGGAAAAAGTAAGCTTTAAAAAAACACACTCTTCTTTAAGCAGACAGATATTTTCAGAAATCTGACTTACAGGTAAAATATGATGCCTGCTCTTATTTACAAGCCATATTTTCACTAGGGAAAAAGGGGTAACAATATAAAGAATCAAGAATGAACTCTTATTGAGTTGGAACCATACCATTGGTGAAAGCACATGACTACAAACCACTAAATACTGGGCAAAGAAGGAACCACTGAGCTTGAGGGAGGCAAAAAGTACACTGGAAAACACTCCCAAGTTAAGGCCCAAGTGGCCAGAGCCAATGTGGAAGCCCCTGACTATTAATGTCAGGGATTATTTTTGAGAAAAGTCAGCAGTAAGAGGTAATTGTTTTAGGTAAGTAAATCAGATTCTGTTTTTATTCTCTAGTTATATCAGAAGGAGAAGCCAGGAAGCAGGTGTGGACAAATCAACCAGAGAATGAGGCCCCTTTTGGGACTGCTATGCCACGTTCCAATGTTCGCTTTAATTCTGTGCTCACATGTAGGGGGAGGGTGTGGTGACAAGGAGGGGGGAGACAGGGAAGGAAAACGCCATGTAAGCCAGTGCACAGAATCAATCATTTAATAGCATTAAAAGTGTAGAAGAGCTTACCTAGAGTTCTTGCTTTGTGCTAGGAGGCAAGGTGACACTCTATGTGCATTTTTCTCTTTTGTTCTGTTTTATTGGTTGTTAGTTTTGTATTATTATGTTTCTGTTTTGCTGCTATGGAAACTGAGGCACATACAAGTTGGGTAAACATCCCTAAAGCCAGGGTATTACTAAATGACAAAGTCCGAAGGCAAACCTTGGGACTGACTCCAATGCTCACAACAGTCACTGAGCTGCACTGCCACAATTCCATGGACAGGAGAAAATAAGTTAGGAATAAAAATGGAAATGATGGAAACAAAATATGCTATGGTGCATGCCAAAATAAACTACAAAACATTTACTTTTGAGATGAGATCCTGAAATAGTAGCAAAAAGCAGTCGCCTAACAAGAAGGAGCTAACCCGGCACTGGAGCACAGAAATTAGATAAGGCCCATTCTGAGTGCTCGGGCTGCTTTCACCCTTCCCCACCTTTGGGGGAAGCAGATTTTATCCATATAGCAGACACACTCATTTTCAAATGGATGGGTAAAATTTATGCCAAGTCGAAAGTTATTTTTCTACTTTGAAATATACATATTCCGTATTAATCCTAGAAATATGCATTTTGCACCCATGCTAGAGGCTGTGCCCTGGCTGTATTACTTTCTAGGACTGGGAGTCTAGTTCTTCAAACAAGTAAGGAAATAGAGACACAGTCATTGGAATATAAGTCTTGCGGGATTTCTGTAAAGTGGAAACAAGAAGTACCTAGCATAGGAACTGTCACAGGAAACGTCTCTCCATCCTCCTCTCCATTAATCAAATAAACATACATTTCTTCTCAGATGAAAACAATTGATGTAGTAGATTAGTGATTTGGGGGGGGGGGTACCGGGGCTTGAACTTAGGACCTTGTGCTTAGGTTAGTGATATTTTAACTAGCAGATCATCAAATTTTCCAGGTAACTGGCTGGGGGTTTAGCTCAGTGGTTTCGCCGCCTGCTGTGCAAGCTCAAGGACCCGAGATCGATCCCCGGTACCAAAAAAAAAAAAAATTTTTCCAGGTAACTGAAGCTCAGCCCTAGAATCATGTCTACAGTTAGAAAATTAAAGGCCTGAGGCTGTCTTCTATGAATTGATTACAATATTTATTTTAGCTTTCTTGAAGCAAATTTTACTTTATTCACCATAACTGTGTTCTAGATGGTAAGGGTAACTGGAGAAAGCTGGAAAATGAAATCAAGGTATTTATCATTAAAGTCTCTGTCCAATGACAATATGCAGGACATTTAAAATGGCATTTATCACAACATTATATTGAATATAAGGAAAATACTAAAACTGGTTATTAGCATACTACCCTAGGAGGTGCTATCATTGAATCAAATTCAGGATGACCACAAGAGGGAAAGCAGAAGTAATTCTCTGAACAGCAGAACATGAAGCTGAAAGAAATAATGCTGCAGAGCCAGGGATTTAGCTCAGTGGTTCCACTGCCTGCCTCGCAAGCACAAGGTCCTGAGTTCGATCCCTGGCAGTCAGAAAAAAAGCAGTCAGAAAAATAATGCTGCAGAGACATAAAAAGACATTAAGGACATAATAAAAGATATTTTGTACTGTTTGTGATATAAAGTCATTATTTTTGAAATCATGAGGACATTTATCTAAATATATATATAAAGCCTGGGTAGCTAAACACAAAATCTTAAGAATGGTTATCACTAAATGGAAGAATTATAATTTTTTTCTTTTTTTCCAAGATTTTCTGATTTTCCACAGGAAAAAGGATTTTAAAAAAATGGACATAAATGCAAAAAGGAAAGATGAAATTTGTATAAACATATTAGTGACCTGTGGTCAACAGACACAAGAAATATTGTCTCAGATTTTTTTTTTTTTGGTACTGGGGATTGAACTCAGGTAGCTTGCACCTGCGCAGCAGGCGGCAAAACCACTGAGCCAAATCCCTGGCCCGTATTGTCTCAGATTAAAAAAAAAAAAAAAGATTGTCATACCACTAAGCAGCAATTTGACAGGATGCCAAACTAATCAGAAATACTTTCAAAATTCTGCTGAGGAGAATAACATTTTTGAAGTGAATGATATTTACCTGGAGGAAGAAGAATAGATTTTTGTTATATTTTTGCTATGTTAGATCATGTTGAGCCTTTACTTCAGGAAACCTCTGAAAAGTACCCTCTCCTAATGCCATCCAGGTAAATCCTCACAGATGGAATTTACTTCTTTTTTGTTCTTATTAATTTGTGAACTCTGCTTAGGAGAACTCAAGCTGCTGAAGCAGTGTTTTCAAATAATGCAAGACTTAGTCATTCCATTAAAATATCTGTGAAAGAAGAACATGTTCACCAGGTTTATACTAATTTGTTTTTGGAATGATGGTTTACAATCACTTACAAAGTAAATTTGAATAAACAAGGCCCCCCCAAAAAAACCACAATGTAATCACTGATGTGACACAGGGCAATGACAAGAATTGTGTACAATAAAAATATTGTACAGTATTGTGTTTATTAACTCAATTTGTGCTCCAAATGGATTGCCTTCTACATACTAAAAATAATTTACACTGGGGTTTTAGTACTTGGGTTTACATATTATTCTTTAGCAAATATTTAAAGTTCACAGTGACCTGCTGCTTTCCTTTCCTGGAATTTGAATGGCTGGCCTAGCTGGGTAACCAAGGATGCCATTATCATTACACATAAGGGCAAGGCATTTTTCACCACCTCCTTGCTTTTTCCAGGTGAGATAAGGTAATCCTCAACTCAGCTCAGCCACTTACTAGATGTGTGATTTGGGATAATCATCTCTCTAAGCTTCTGCAGTATCATGTATAAAGTGGGGGCAACTATCTTCTATGTAGGGTTACAGAGTCACTAAGTGAAGTTACAAAGGCATTTAGCACAAAGCCTGGCAGGAAGGAAGTAGTCAAAAAAGTCATAACTACCACAGTTCAAGTTCTGCCTCTACCATTCCAAGCTTCCTGAACTTGAGCAAATTACACCTCTCTTTGTCTCTGTTTCCTCAGGTGCAAAATGGAGATAATTTAGGGTATCCACTTTAGTAGTACTGTTCAGAGTTAATTCACATAAAGTGCTTAAACTATGCTTCACACAAAGACCTTACATGAATGTTAGTTGATACAATTAAGTCCATGATGTGAGCTGAGTGGAATCCAGTGATAGTACTTCCAGGTGACTCTTGATTCTATTTCCCTCAGCCCACATCCTCTCTGGAGGACTCTCTTTAGTTGTTGTTTTTTTTGTTGTTGTTGTTTTTACATCTAATATCCATTAGATGAAACGCCTAATGCATAATTGGCTTTCCATAAATCTTCCTTAGAAAAATGAATGAAATTCTTTCATCAACTCAGTCTCTATATTTTTCTTTGACAGGTGGTGTCTGAAACAATTGCCCCCAATTTCCCACACATGTCTAAATGCTCACCACAATATACACTTACTAAATGGTAATTAATCATGTATGCTGGGGCCGGGGATTTAGCTCAAGGGTGCCGCTGCCTGCCTCACAACCGCAAGATCCCGAGTTCGATCCCCAGTACCAAAATAAAAAAATCATATATGTGAGGATAAACATTAAAAGGGTAAAAGATTTCAATAATAAATAAATCTTCATTTTATATCACTATACCAAGATGGCTGTTTTCTATAATTATTTACCAACATAAATAATAGTCAAATTTTCAAAGTAATGGTACACTAAAGAAAGTATCAGTGGTTATATATTTTGAAGTGTGTAGCAATAAAAAAGGTTAAACATGACTTATAGCTCCCAATCTTCTTATAGTTATTATTCCATATATCGCTTCTTGGCCTTTTGGCTAAGATCAAGTGTAGTTATTATTCCATAAATCAGAGATTAAGTCTGGTGTACTCTGCATTATTTCCTAAATATATATTTTGCATTTGTTAAAATTAACTTGCAGGCTGTGAACACACATTGAGGAGAAGAGCAAACCAAGATAAGAAATGAATGTGAAGACTTAATGGCAGCTGCATGAAAAATGGTCAGTTTCACTAATTTTTACTGACTGGAGAAAAAAGCAGGTTTTATTTTTAAGTCAATAAAATTTTATTTAAGGAATTTCACCTGCTCTGATTCTTTTAATAACCATCAAGGTCATTTTATTTTTTCTAAGGCTGAAGTTCAAGATTTATCTTCAAAATAGTCTGTTTTTTAAAAGTAACTGATGGGGCCAGGGATTTAGCTCAGTGGTTCCGCTGCCTGCCTTGAAAGCGTAAGGTCCCGAGTTCAATCCCCGGTATCAAAAAAAAAAGTAACTGATGCTTAATCCACGTATCAGCCCGTGGTTTTATAATTTGGACTACTTTTATCTCTACCTGAATTATGGACACAGTAATGACAACCTCAAAATTCTCCACCAAGGATCTTTGGGTCTAATTTCTTCAAGTAATTCTCTTTAGGATCTCTTTTAAGGCAGATAGATCTGCCTGGTTCTCAATTACTGACAACCTTCTTTAAACATGAATGACTTTAAATCATATTCATTCCTAAGTTATCACTCAGGAATGGTACAGACCTATGGGATATGTTAATACATAAGCTTTAAAAAAATGTTAGGTCTTACTTTTTGTTAGCTGTCTTATAGTTCCTTCCCTCAGACCTAAGAAATGGTCCTGTGAGTAAAGCAAAACCACAGTTACTTTATGAGGTGTTTCCAATGATGTGCAACTACTGAAGAAGCCCCACCAGGATAGACCTCAATGGTGTTTTAAACTAAAAGCAAATGTAAAGAATAGAGGTTATGCTGGGCATGGAGGCACACACCTGTAATCTCAGCACTCCAGGAGGCTGAGGCAGGAGGATCATATGTTCAAGCCCAGCTTAGGCAACTTAGCATCTTACTGAGATCCTGTCTCAAAAAAAAAAGGGCTGGGAATGTAGCTTAGTGTGACGGCTCTGGGTTCAATCCTCAATATGCACCTCCCCACATACACACAAAGTTATACTGTACATGATTTAAGAACTCACTGTCCTTTAAAATGCAAGTAACTCTTAAGAAGAGCCTAATTTACTTGACCAAGTATTTTTCTGCCTGCAAAACATAATCTAAAATTTTCTCAAAGGACCTTTATAGGATTCTAAAATAGTGTGTATATGGCCCTGCCTTGAGTTTTGGGTGTTCACATCATAAACTGTGTCTAGCAACAAGTTCCCTCGGAATTAAATTTATATTTCCAGCCTGGGCTTCTGTTCTGCTCCTCGGGATCATATATCCAACCTGCCTCCTTAGCATTTCCAACATGACATTTAACTGAGCTCCTGATACTGCCCTGAACCTGCTCCTGTTTTCCACTCCCCATCTCTGATGTGCTAGCAATATTTATCTTTAAAATACATCCAGAATCTGATGACTTCTCACCACATACCATCATCTGTCACTTGGGTTATTACTGCACAGCTTCCTCAACAGCCTCCCTGCCTCTGCTGTGGCCTCCCCTGTTAGTTTGTTGTCAAAACAGCAGCCAGATGGATTCTGTTAATGTGTAAGTCACGTCATGTCAGTCTTCTGCACAAACCCTCCGACAGCTTCCCAATTCAGAAAAATGTCAAATCTTTCCACCACCCTTTCTGACTCCAATCCTCCCACAGCTCTGGCTGCATGTCCTACCTACTCTCCTCCTCATTCACTCTGCTCCCGCCTGGCATGTATTAGACATCTGATAAAACATCTGCTGAATGAACAAATGAATGACCTTCTCCAAAGTTTAATATCTGATATTGTTTAACTTGATCAATATTACGTACAGGACAGAGAAGTTCATGAATTGTCACCAAATCAGTAGGTACTTTGGGAGGGATGGCAGGTTATTAATTCATTATCCTTGGGAAAAACAGCAGTGACAAGCAGATTGGGTACCAGCCCTCAGGGAGCTTAAGAGTCAAATGAAGGTGTCCAGCTCCTGTGCTCTTACAGCCATGATCAAAAGGTACCCATAGGTTTGGCCAAGATCAGTGACAGTTTTCCCAAGCTAGCAAACTGGAAATTATCCTCAATTCTTTCTTCCTTGCTTTCTAAATCAATCAGGCAATTTGTTATCAAGACCTCTTTAGTCAACTTCAGGAATGTCCAATGTGCAGTCCAACTCTAAATGCACTATCACGCACCCCCTCAACCTTCATCAGCTGCCACCTGAGAATTACAGTATTCTTTTAAGTAGCATACTGTCAACAATCCTCTCAGCTGTGTGTCTCACACACTAGGGCAAAATAAATGCTATTCCCTTTCTTAAACACTCATCAGTTTACCCCAAGCATCACTGGAGCAGTGCATTTGTTTACATAATGACTGTCCTGAGAGTCACTTGGGCAGGTGTCATTTCAACCAGTTGATTCTTGTACTGAATAAATTTGATAAAACTGTCATTATCTTATAAAAATTAATGAAAAAATATGCAACTTTTGGTCATCCTGTCTTTAAATAATTGGACTGATAAATGGTTAAATTTCTTTAATAGCTTTCCATTGTCTAAAAAAGGATATACAAGGTCCTGCATGAACTGGTCTCAAACATACCTTGACAAGTAGTACATCAAACTCAGCGGCACCCTCCCTTCCCCCAGATACCATTCCCTGCCTGGCTACTTGGTAAATATTCATTAACCAACCATTCAATACTCCAATGTTACCTCCTCTGAAGTTCCCTCCAATTCCCTGCTCAAGAACACGTTATTTTTCCAAAATTAAAAAAACCTGGAATATAAAAGTGTACTGTTTGTTAGAATTTGGATATATGTATATACACAAATTTGGACTTTTATATTACATATGTGTATATGTAACTTCCCTATAGATCACCATGTAAGATATTTTCATCACATCAGAGGGTTCCTTTGTGTTTATTCTTACTCAGTTCCCCCACCCAGAGATAACCACTGGCCCACTGCCTGTTCTTTTACTGTTATCAGTAGCATCATCTAATGTTTACTCTTTTGATCTGTCTGCCTTTGTTCACCATGTCAGTGACAGTCATTCTTACAGCACTAATTTGTTCTTTTATTAATGCCTCCCAGTCTTCTACATAGGGATATACCACAATTTATTAATCCATTCTCCTGTTTATGAACATGTGGGTTATTTCAACTTTTAGCTACACTGAATAGAGTTGCTTTCCTGTTTAAGTCTTTGGGTAGACACACAAATTCTTTCTCCTGAGTATATCATGAGGAGGAAAAATGCTGGCCATAGGGTGAATATAAATTTAGCCAGAGGAGATTCTGCCAAACAGTTTTCCAAAGTAATTGAATTAATTTATACTCTTGTCAGCAGTTGTTTAAGAGTTCCAGTTGCTTCACATCCTCACCAGTATTTGATTTTTGTCAGTCTTTCTAATGTCAGGCATTCTGATAATTGTATAAACTATCTAGTTGTGGTTTTAGCTTCCATTTTCCTAATATGAAATGATATTGTGGACTTTATGTTCATTGATTATTTGTTTATCCTCTTTGTAAAGGGCCTGTTTGGTTCTTTATTGGGGTTGTTTCTCCCACCCCCACCCGCCACCCCCTGTATCAGAGATCAAACTTAGGACCTTGCACCTGCCAGGCAGGCATGGCACCACTGAGTTAAATCCTTGGCCTCTTTTGTTGTTGTTTTTAACGAACAGGCTTTGGGTTTTGGTTTATTGGTGAGAGTTCTTCATATGTTCTGGCTATGAGTCCTTCATCAGATATATGTATTATAAAAATCTTTTCCAAAACTGTGGCTCATCAGATGTATGACACTGTTAATTACTTTCATACTATTAGATATATAGACTGTTTCTAATTTTTGCTGTAACTTAACACTTTGATGACAAACCCAAAGCTTTACCTATACCTAATTTTTTTTTCTTAAGCTAGATTCATAGAACTAGAATAACTACTTGGTATTGATACAGGCAGAGACGGGCTACCTCTCAAAGAATCCTGTCAACTGGTACTGGTACCCAACAATGCATGAGAAGATCCACTCACCATGTTCTCATTGATTCTGGCTTTTTAAAAAATTCGTTATCATTCTAATAGGGGGAAAAATCAGTATTTTATTATTTTAATGTTTAGTTCAGTGATTACTAGGAAAATTATATTTTTACTTTTATAAATTGTTCATTTTGCATATGTGCATTTATCAAGGGGTCTTTAAGAGTTTTTTCATTTACTCTGAGTATTGAGATTTTCTTTTCATATAATATTTTACTAGATTTTAATGTTATTTTATATTTATAGCAGTCATTTCCTGAGGTGCAGTATGGTTTGCGCTTTTTAAATTTTTATGTAGTTGAGTCTGTGATCAAATCTAAGCTTAGAAATGTCTCTTCCCTACAACACTCCCTTTAAAGTATTCCCTATAAAGATCAGTATTTCCTCATAAATACTCATATCTATCTCCTTACAACTTTTTAAAAATTTTTATCTAATTCCTTAGCAATCTATTTTGGGGAAGTACTACATTAAACCACCACCCTTAAACCTGATCTTTTTCCCAACTGAAAACCAGCTGTGGCAATCAACTTTATCAAATAAATATTCTTTCTCTTTTTAAATTTACAATCCATCATTTAAAAAAAAAATTAGTGTACTTCCAGGATGCTCTTACAGTTGCATCAATTTGTCTCCCCCCCCCCCCCCCCAGTACTGAACATTGAACCCGGGAAGCCTGAGCTACAGCCCCACCCTTTTATTTTATTTCAGACAGGGTCTTGCTAAGTTGCCCAGGCTGGTCTCATACTTGTGATGTTCCTGCCTCAGCCTCCCAAGTATCTGGGATTACAGGGGTACACCACCATATGTGACTGTTTGCCTATTCTTGTGATAGCATCATAATGTCTTCATTTGACCAAGATTTACTGAGTACTTACATCATGTTGGATCCTCTGGATAAAATGGTGAAGGAGACATACCTGGTTCCTGGCTCTACAATGCTTACAGGCTAGTGGGAAAACGGAGAGAAATAACTAGATGGCGACATGATGGTGTGGTAAGTATGACAAAAGTACAGGGAGCTAAGGAATGTATAAAAGGGACTCGAAAGAGGACCTGAGGAATGAGGAAAAGCTTCCTGGAAGGCATGCTGTCCATGGCTGAGTAGAAGAAACAGCGTGTTGAAAGATCTGGAAGTGAAAGACAAGGGGGCACTAGAAGAGAGGGAGAACATTTATTCTGACTGCAGCCCAGAGTGGGAAGGCAAGTGTGGTGGGAGCTCAGGTGAGAGAAGGGTGGGGTCGTGTTGCATCTCTAAGACCTTAAAAATGACTCTGTACTTCATCCTGAGGGCAAGGCAAGCCAGAACATCCTGTAACCCAGGAGCAAAGTGTTCAAATATGCATTTAGAAGGACTTCTTGGCTGTAAGATGAAGAGTAATTTGTTAAAGGAAGTCATGAGTATAGCCAAGGAGTGTTAGGACTTTGAGGAAGATTAAAACTCTAACTCAACACTGTTCTTTTTCAAACTTTACTATGTTACCATCACATACTTATTTTTCCAGATTAACTCTAAAATTAGTCAAGTTCCCTCCTACACATTTAATTCCACTCCAATTCAATTGTAATTTTATTTGTAAATGCAGTTTCAATTAACTTGTGAAGAATTACAACTTGATTACGTATAATTTCCCCCCCCTCTTTTTTTAGGTTTTTTGAGACAAGTTCTTGCTCTGTAATTCAGACTGGACTTGAACTCATTATGTAGCCCAGGCTGCCCTCAAACCCACAGCAGTCCTCCTGCCTCAGCCTCCCGTTTGCTGGGATTATAGCAAGTGCCACCACACCAAGCTTCTCTATGATTTTTAAACAACTGCTGTTAAGTCATATCTCCATCACATATTTTTGTAAAGATAATGTATGGTTATTAGCAAAACAAACAAAAACTGAAAGGGAAAAAGGCAGGATGGGAACCATAACAGCTAGAGCTAAAATGTAAATGTCAACAGTCAAAGGGAAGCAAAAGTAAAAAAGGACTAAGCCTAAACTAAGAAAGTACAGTAATCTATTGGAGAGAGCCATATGGATAGTGTTTAAAACAAAGTAAGTAGAAGTACACTTGGGTCACAAGAAAGAAAAAAATCTTATTTTTCCAAAGCCAAGAAATGAATTTAAAAAACAACCATAATTCGAAGCAGGCTGTAGAGTTACCAAAATAACTATAAGGCACAGTAGTGTGGCCTAAGAACCAAAGAAGTGGAAAAGAGCCTGGCAGAAATTTTAAGTGCTTTATATTTGTTTGTTGTGGTGGTACTAGGGATTGAACCCAGGGCCTTTGCCCTGAGCTACATCTCAAATTCTTTTCATTTTTATTTTTTATTTTATATTCAGGGTCTCACTAAGTTGCCCAGGCTCAGCTCGAACTTGTGGTCTTCCTGCTTTAGCCTTCCAGAGGGTTGGGATTATTGCATGCATCACCATGCCTGGCTTTTAAGTACTTTATTTTTTATTTCATTCAGTATTTATTTTTTCAAACAACTAGATTAGGACATAAACACATTGAGTTGTTTGGAGTTAACTGTTCATTAAACAGTACTGTTAAGAATTTCTTTGTTTTTTTTCCACTGCCTACTTCAAAAGTGGAAGGTCCCAAGTTCGATCCCCAGTACCAAAAAAAAAAAGAATTTCTTTTTAAAAAATTTTTAACTTTGAGCTAAAGCCCCAGCCCTTGGCTTTTAAATACTTTAAAACTGGGTTAACCTAAATAAGTAGTAAGTGTGTGTGGCTTCAATTCATCAGTACAGATTCTCTCACACATTTATTGAAGTGAAGCTGGGAACTGGACACTCTGAGCTGGAATAGAGTTGGCAAATGAGAGGTAAAGAGGAAGAAAGAATGAATGAGACTGGAGGAGGAGCCTCACCCTATAAGAAAGACACGAATCCTCCTAGTATGCTCAAGTAGGGACAGAGAATGCTGCCGGTGGACAAAACAAAGAAGCTGCCCATATTAATAGAACTACATTTATTCTCATGATTTTTAATGCATTTTTTCCACAGGAGATTTGTTTTTCTGAAAACAGGTTGAGTCTCATTGTCTAATATGAATACTGAGCTATCTAATTCAAGTCAAAATGTAAGGAATGGAAAGATGTGATGGTCTGACAAAACTACTAGGTAGATAATGCCAACAAGACATAGTTCTCATGCACTTTCTCTTCCAGGGCTCCCATTCAAAGTTGTCTCCTTGAGAAAGGAAGAATTTTTACATATAAGATCTTGTTTCAGTTGCAATTTTCTTGTTAATCTCCTCACGTGGGCGGAACATAATTCTTTCATTCAGGAGATGTTTATTCCACTTGAGGCACTGAGGCCACAAAGATGAAAAGATAGATGCACTCCCTATTCTCCTGGAGCTCATGCACACCACAGTATACAGACAAATAATTAGATAACTACAGTCTAGGCCCCAGGGTGTTACTGGAACACACAGGACAGGCATCAGGGGAGATTAGGAAGGCAGCTGCACGAACTGGTATACAGGACATATGGGCATCCCACAGGACCCAGGCTGGGGCCACGTAAAGAACTGGAACCAGATACAGCACAGAGCTTTCCCACCTGGGTGTGAGTTACAGGTGCGCCCTCCAAGAACACTGCAGAGTAAGCTTCCTAACTTGTGTTCAGATTACAGGTGTGCTCTCTAGCCCTACGCACAGCTAGAGATTGTTGACCAATCAACAGTGACCAAAAGGGAGGATAAGTTTGTATTTTAAATTGTGCCTCCTGTACTTGGAAGGAACATAGTCTTTAGATGCACCAGCAGGAAGTAGGAGTTCAGGCCTGCACAACTTCTCAGAGAAGCAGATGAGTGATGCAGGAGGGTGGGGCAGGATAGGAATATAAGATTAATGGAAAGACCATAAAAGAGACATTAGGCAAAGTAAGAAAAAGGGCAGACTAGGGAAGCATAGGAGGAATGTCTGGCAATTTTAAGGTCTCAGTGTGGTTAGCAACTGTACACATATTGGGACCCATCTGTGCGGTACCATCATTTTCTCCAGCAAGTCTTGGCAACCCTAATATTGGAACTATAGAAGCAAATTAGAAGAAAAGATTGAGAAGTCAAGTGATGAGGTTTTACTGGGTGAGACAAGTTCCCAAGAAGGACTGTGGGACACTACAGATTAAGGCAGAGAAGACAAGGATACAATGATCTTGGCTTGATGGTCCTGGGACAGAAAGAAGAGGCAGGAAGCAGTATGAGAACAAGAAAATAGGTGGCATTTGGAGAGATAACCAAGAGCACAGGGGATGTAAAGCATGATAAATCTGCCTGGCTGCAAGGTTTCTCCAACAGTTAATTTCAGGAGTGCCCCAGTGGGCAGGGGTCACTTAGGTCTCTTAAGAGATAGCTGCATGCTGGATTGAAGAGATTTCTGATAGTTTCTTGATGAGAAATATTCAGTTATTCCAATCTTTATCTTTATAAACTTTCAGTGCTCCCTGCCTCAACTATCAGCATTCTGCCTCACAGCCTAAATGATCTACCTCTATCAGACGAAGCTGCATGCCACTTCCAAGATGCCTCAGGTGCCCAAACTTCCTCTTATGTTTTACATGCCTCCTCCCTACTGTCATTCAGAATGTGCTTGCCCACCACTACTACTCACACTTCAACATCTCACCACCTTCAAAATTCCGGTAAATATCCAATTTCTGTTAGAAAGTGCCCCAAGATTCTTCTTAACCCAAATTACTATTTCTTTCACTACACAGGTTTTCAATCCATACTGTTATACTGTCATTTGTCTAATTTCTATTTTTCTTTAAAACTCTTAAATCCCACTTTTAAAATGTATGTGTGGAGATGCGTGTGTGTGTGTGTGTGTGTGTGTGTGTGTGTGTGTGTATACCTGCACCTGGGAAATACTCTTGACAAAGAACTCATTTAGCCAAAGCAGACAAGCATCTTATTCTAAAGCTCACAGGCCACCCTGAGTACCCATACAGAACAAACTCCTGTGACTAATGGGGAAGTGGAGTGTATGTCCACATAAAATGTATTTAAAGCTGCACAATAACCTACCAATTTAGTCATGGGATGTTAAATGAATCAAATGGAATGCTTAGTACTGTCTACTAGCCTTATGTTTTTTAGTCATAAAATCATATTTTCTATGTAGTATACCAAGGAAACACAAAGCCACCAAGTTTTCTGTTCCTCTATCTTGTAGGGGAACAGAAGGGAGAGACATAAGAGAGGAAGGAGTTGTTTACACATCCAGGAATCAGGACCTAAGGAATGGCAGAGTTTCATCAAGGTACTACAGGCAAAATGTCAGATCTACTATTTCCTAAGGACACATATATACACACATAGGCTCATTTAGTCACATTTCAATCTAGGATTAACATGAAGAAAAATTCATTAATGATGGTAAAATTATTTTTCCTCCTCCAAATAAATATGACAATATTCACTTGGAAGACACTCTCATTCCTGGCTGAATTAATGTCACTTTTCCACAGGGCAATCTAGCACTAAATATAAAAAAGTACATATATTTTGACCTTTTAATTTACTTATAGGAATCTATATTAAGAAAAAAGACTATATATGTGGTGGATATTTATCAGAACAGTGATCTTTATTGGAAAAATAATTGAATAATAATTTAAATCACGTCACCAACCAGTTAAATATTCCAGAATATTCCAGTATATGGAATATATATACATATATAATTATTTGCATATAAAACATGTGCTAAGTGAAAAAAGTATGTTTGAGAACAGTAATGTATACTGTGGTCTAGTTTTTATAGAAATAAATTTTAAAGTAATATGAATACATAAGTATATACACAGATAAAAGAAATAAATACCAAGCAAGAATGTCATGAGGAGACAGTAAATTTTGGAATACCTTTTTTTAATACATTTTATATTCTTATAAAGCTTGAATTGTGAACTTCCTATAAATTTGTACTATGTAATTAGAAATCTATATTTAATAAGTAGATATTTACTGATATGTAAAAATGCCAGTATATTTTTAATGAAAAAAATATAGGCTAAACAAGATATGTCCATATTTGTGTTTTAAAATAGTTATACCCATATGTTAAAAATCTAGAAAGCTAATTTAATAATGGCTATTCTGGGTGATGAGATATTGTGTCTTTTACTTTCCCTTCTTGGTCTTTTTCTGTCTTGACTCCTTTTTTTAAATAAAGATCATATACTGGGCCAGGGGTTTAGCTCAGTGGTTCTGCCACCTGCCTCGCAAGCGCAAGGTCCCGAGTTCGATCCCTGGTACCAAAAAAAATTATTTTTTCATTTACAAACTCCATCGTCAAGCCAGGCATAGTGGTACATACCTGTAATCACAGCATTCTGGGAGGTCTGCAAGTTTGAGTCCAACCTGGGTAAGACCTAGGTGAGACCCTATCTCAAAATAAAATTTTTTTTAAAAATCCCTGGGGATGTAGCTTAGTGTGAAGGCTTTGGGTTCAATCCCCAGCACCACAAAAACATACAAACGAAGAACCAGAAACAACTCCACTTTGAAACCTCTTTAAGAGCTAGTAAGTTTCAGTTTCAATACTGTAACAACAATAACGGATTATTTTTGTTTCCTTTCCCTATATACCTAATAGACTCCAGGTTTATCCTTGTAACAAGAAGTAACAAGATTGAGGTCATTAATCATGTGGGTGTTTCCAGTTTTGCTATGGAAAAAGACAAGTGCCATAATTTTGCTAATGTTCTTTTATATTTTCAAAGAGCTCCTAAATGCAAGGCTGTGAGGAAGCTAGGGGAAGTGTAACCCTCATTTCTAAGACAAACAGCCTGAGTTAGAAGAGGTGGAGGGACAGAGAGGTCCAGGGTCTCAGATGGGAGAATGACACTCCTAGCCTGCATAGCCCAAGATGGCAGCCACCAGTCACACATGGCTATTTAAATTTAAATAAACTAAAATGAAATAAGTTCATCAGTTATAAAAGCCACTTTTCAAGGGCTCAAGAGCCACATGTGGTTGATGGCTACTGTACTGGACAGTCTAGACACAGAATACTTCCATCGGCATAGAAATGGTGTGAGTCTCCCTCCAATAACATTTTCCATTCATTGGTGGCTTTCTAAATCCTTGCTTTGCCTCCCTGACAGAAAGGAAAACATTATGTGATGATCCTGCTCTACGTGACAAGAATTAACTGCTGAATTCTGGTAACAGAAGTGCCTGGGGTAGCTGGAGAACACTGAGTAGTGGGAGAGGGGCACAAAAACAGCCTGAAGCACAGCACAGTGACTTCTGCAGGTGGCCTACCTCAACCTATTCACACTCTCCTCCTTCCTAACAGAAATAAGATTGCATTTTGGTGTCTGTCCTGCCCCACATAGGCTCTGTGTCTAAGAGTTCAGGAACAGCCTTGTGATGCAATTAGGGCCTAATGCAAAAAGACAAGAAGTTAGCTGTTAGAGGAACACCTCCTGTGACTTTGGTCTTGGCCTCTGACATGAAAATAGCAGAATACAGCACCTACCTCATTGTAATCACACTCCTTACTACTATGGTTATAGCTAGTCAGCATAATAATGAGCAATAGGAGCAAAGCATGTCACCAAAATTTATTAATACAGGTTGTAGGTTAGTGTCTATATGTATCTTGGGATGAAAAAATTCTGTGCCTTACATGTTAAAATTTTACTATGAATATTCTTGTAAAAATTACACTAGTGATAGTCATAAAAGTTGTTCATTTTATGCACAAAACTATCAAAAGCTTTCAGATGATTAAATAAAAAGGGAAGGAGACTGAAAATATAAATATTAAGAAAGCATATTAGCTAGGTACACTTTGGGAAGAACATTGTATCATTTTGCAGCAAAAAAATTATAAAAATTTAAATAATGAAGACAAAATAGAGCCAGGTATGGTAGCACACACCTGTAATCCCAGCACTCTGGGAGGCCGAGGCAGGAGGGTCCAAGTTTGAGGCCAGCTTAGACAAGCTATTGACTTAGCAAGACCCTGTCTCAAAAGAAAAAAGAAAGGGGCTAGAGATGTAATTCAGTGTAAAGGTCCTGGATTTGATCCCCAGTACCAAAAAACCCCAAAACCAAAACAGAATAAAAACACTATATGTAACTATATGTAATTCTAATCTTTGTAATTTATAGAATCATAACATTAACAAAATAACCCTGTAAAAACTGTCCTGAAGGGGTCAGGGATTTAGCTCAGTGATTTTGCCACCTGCTGCGCAAGCATGAGGACCCGAGTTCGATCTCCGGTACCAAAAAATACACATTAAAAACTCATGTTCTAAATGCAATCAAATAATTGATTTCAGTACAGTTGGTTTTTTTTGGTACTGGGGATCGAATTCGGGTCCTTGCACTTGTGGGGCAGGCGGCTGCACCACTGAGCTAAATCTCCGGCCCAAAAGTAATCTTTTTTTTTTTTTTTTTTTTTGTTAGTACCGGGGATCAAACTCGGGACTTCCTGCTTGCAAGGCAGGCGGCGGAACCACTGAGCTAAATCCTCAGCCCCCAAAAGTAATCTTTTTTGGGGGGGGGGATTACCGGGAATCAAACTCAGAACCTTGTGCTTTTTGAAGCAGGCACAGCACTACTGAGCTAAATCCCCAGCCCTAGGACATGAGTTTTTAAAGAAAAATCTCAATTTGGAATTTCTTCATATCTTGTGGGAATGAACTGGAAGTAGAAGGTGAATTCTGCCAAACTTTTACAAAATGAAACATTAGTACCAAAAGCTGTCATGCAATTTTCAATGGAACAAACACAGTGAAGGTTATGAATGACTTTGAAATCACACACATATGCCACTTTGTTCTCATACTTCAGGGAACAATTATAGCTCAGTGGAAAGAAACTGAATTGCTGATCTTAAGCTGAAATATGGTGGCCACTTGTCATTTTTCCTTAGCTAAAGACAAGCTGCAAACATACTTTGGAACTTTGGAACCGTTTCACCAAGAACTTACAAAAACATCCCATCAGGATAAAACAGCAGTGATTACATCTTAACAAGAACCAAAGAAGGCTTAATATTGCACTCAGCACAAAGCAGTACAGAAAGACTCAATAAGAACCAATGGTTGCCTACACAGAAAGTAATCCATCTGCTGAAAAATGTATTAAGTGAAGAGCCATAAAGTGCAAGTATTTCCTACAGGTTACCTGCTATATAAGGTCTCCAGTCATTCTGTTTCAGAGAAGATGCTGAAATAAACACACATTCAGTGAAAGAATTCAATGCATGCAGTGAAAAAATGTATTCCCCGCCATTCCACCTAAAAGTTAATTCCTTTCGATTAAATGAGATAAGAGATATGATAAGAATCTTGGACCAGGAAAAAATACTATAAAAAATATTACTGGTGGCAAATTGCAAAATCTAAATATGATACAATACTATTACCTAACCCAGTGTAAAATGTTCTGCTTTTAACAAGTATGTTGTGGTCATGTAAGACTCACTGCTCTTGGTATACACTGAAGTCCTGGGGGTAGGAGAAGCATGGCATCCGTAACTGTTAATTCTGGGTGGAGGATGGGGGAGTCACAAAGCAAAACAACTGGTGCATTTGGGGGAAATGTATGTGAGGGTTAACTCTGGTGAAATTTTCAGTTATATCAAAATGAAAAGTTACTAAAAAGAGTCAATTCACCTCTCTTCTTACATTTCCTTGGGAAGATATGTCATTCTGTGGTAGTCAAGTTTCAGAGTGACCAAGAGGATGAATGTTTTGGAAGTTGCAGAGGTCACTAGTGTGAAGAATTAGGCATTCCATCATTAGCTCTCCACTGATTATGCTAGATCTAGAACTGATTCCGTCCTTACAGTAGAGCACTCTCTTGTTTAGTGTGGAATTAGGCAGTTACTACGGCCAACTTCAGCTACTGCTACAGTTACTCTCTAACCAGTCTCCATCCTTTACCCTTACCGTCATGCTGTGTAGCTGGGATGGTTCTAACAGAAGTCCCTTGTTCCATATATTTGTGCTTTAAAGTATATGCTTTACAGGGCCGGGGATTTAGCTCAGTGGTTTCGCCACCTGTGGCACAAGTGCAAGGATTGAGTTCGATCCCCGGTACCAAAAAAAAAAAAAAAAAAGAAAAGAAAAACAAAAGTATATGCCTTACAAAAATGAACCCTGTAATAAAGAGGCTACTAGATGACCATTTCAAAGACTATGTCAAGCTCTCTAACACTGTTATATGCCAAGGCAGTTACCATATAATGTAAGAAATCAATTGTTGGAAATAAACATTATATAGTAAGATATGTACAACTTGAAACAGGCAGTACCTTAAAAATTAAGTATGCCCATCTCACAGCTTTGAAAACGTTTGAAGCCTGAATTGTGGAGTTTCATGTCACTGCTACCATTTAAAACAAAACGCAGAGGGAAATACACTTTACTATCATGACTTGTCATCCACAAATTACATGTCTAACCCTTGGGTTATTTTAGTAACTCTCCTCACTAATTTGGCTGTGTTTTTGAATAGCAAGTAATATGTTTTCAATCATGAAAGGTTACAGGAAAATTTTTGTGGTAGAAACTGGCCTTCCACTGGCACAAAAATCATCAGTCTTACAGCAATCCTTTGGGAAGTAACATTTTTTTCCATCATTGTCAAGTGGCTTTCAAACCAGTTGAAAAGCTACTGCTCCCAAGAATGGTTATTTATATCCACTGAAAACTGATGTCACTCAAACCATGTAAGATAAAAATGATAGGGGGCTTGATAAAGAAAGCATCATTTCTTCAGAATATATTAAGAGAATCAAACTTTTCTCTTAAAAATAATAATTATCCACTAATATTTATTTTGTTTTGTTTTGTTTTGTTTTTGGTACCAGGGATTGAACTCGGGTCCTTGCACTTGCGTAGCAGGCGGAGAAACCACTGAGCTAAATCCCTGGCCCATCCACTAATATTTAAATGGACCACTGCTCATCCTCCAACATGCCACAAAAACCAGCTCTCAATTACTGTACCACTCTTTTCCCATTGTATATACCACTGGAGAATGCAGCCATTTCACTTTTACACAAAATTGTATTTGATATCATTTTTCCTAAGTGTTTTCCACATAAAACATCTGAGAAGTACCCGAACTAAGTGGCTTTTGTAAGTGCTTTGTTTTGCCTTCTTGTTCACTGTTTCTCTACCACTTCCACTGACTATTCAATTACTGTACTTTCAATAACATTAAGTAACTTTGCACAGGTAACAGAAATGCTGCTTCTTTCTCCCCTTCAATTAGATCGATATACATCCTTGCTTTGCACTTATCTAAGAGATGTCATACAAACTTTTCTAAACTTTAACTACTAGGACTAATGAATCTGAAGGGAAGAGTCCTATCAAGGCCTGGATAGGGCTCGATCACCAATTGACTATGAGAGTCAATCTCTGGTTCTTTTCTTCTTGTTTATGTGCTCACTTTAAAGTTAGTCAAAATTGAAAAATTTTAAATTGAAAAAATTTCAGATACCCAATAGTTATTCTGCTTCTCTTCTGCATCTGAACTGCAGAGAGCCATCAAAGAAATCTAAATGGGCTGGGGGTGTAGTTCAGTGGTAGAATGCTTGCCTGGCATGCTAAGGCCCTAGATTTAATCCTCAGTGCCACAGGGGTGAGGGCAGGGATCTCCTTAGTTGACAAATTGGAAACTATAAATCTATGGCTTTCCATGTCAGGAGGACCTTCAGCATTGCTTGTGATCCTCATACTTGTCCTTGATAGTTACCTACAATCTAAAAGTAAATCTAACTCTCATCTTTAGCCAAAATTTCTACAATCTCCTCACTCTTAGCCCATGTCTTGTCTTCTGTCTCATAGAGCAAAATAAAATGTATTACACAAAAACTAACTTTCAGCATTCACCCCCATTCCTGAGCACAGTTTTTCCAGTCCCTAAAAAAGAGGTGGCCCCAAAGCTCTGGATCCTATCCTCCTTTACTTCCTCAAGGATCTTGTTCTATGATTATCAATTCCAATGGGTGCTTAAACTCACCTTTTTCTTTTTTTTTTGGTATCGGGGATCAAACTCATGACCTTGTGCTTGCAAGGCAGGCACGGTGCCACTGAGTCGACCCTTAAACTCACCCATTCTTAAAAACAAATACCACAATACCTTCTATCAAATCTGTAGCCCCTTTGCCAAATAGCCCTTTCTTTCCTCCCCTTCACAGCTAAGATTCTGGAATAAACCAGATCCATTTCATATACTCCTCAGCTCAGTGTATATCGTTAATGCTTCCTATTACCAAGCTCAATGGACTCACCCATTCTTTGTTTATGTGAAACTAGCTCTACAGCATGCACTACTGCCGATGGTTCTCTCTAGACATTCTCTCCCTTTGTTTTTCTCATATTATTACTTTCTAGTTCAACTATTTCTTGTACTGACCTTCCTCCAAAAAAATTCTTAAATGTTAGAACTGTCTGTCAGTGGGAAAAGAAATAGATACAACTAATTTGAAAAACAATTGGATAAAATGTAACATTTCAGGTTTTCTCACACCTTTTAATTAAGTTATTCTTCCTCTAGGAACCCATGCTGAGAAAAATAAATTGTGATTTTAAATAATGAAAGGAGAAATAATCCTTATATAGAAACATTAAGTGCAATATTATTTATGACATAAGATGACACTACAATTGAGCCTGAAGTAATGCTATATGAAAAAAAAGATACAAAGTTGTTTATCTAGTGTTACCTCAATTGTGCAGAAAATACACACGCAGAAAAAAGCCTGAAATACATTTCCAGATGTTAACGGTGATATTCCTGGGGAATGAGAATTGAATTGTGAGTGAATCTTATCATTTTTTTTTTTTCTTTTTTGGTACCGGGTATTGAACTCAGGACCTTGTGCTTGCGAAGCAGGCAGCAGAACCACTGAGCGAAATCCCTGGCCCGAATCTTATCATTTTTATATATTTTTGTATTTTACAAGTTTTCTACAAGGATCATATATTTCATTTATATATTAAGAGGAAAAAGAAACCATTTTGGAGGAACAAATCAAATCAGAAGGCCAAAACTTTTCTTCTGAAAGGTGGCATTTGCCCTCGTTTCTCATTCTACACATTTTCCAATAGGTGATCTCATGTACTTCAGAAGTATCAAATGTCCTCATATACAGATGATCTGATACCTCCACCTCCATCCCTAGCACACATCACTCTAGGAAGCTTTCAAACTCTGATTCCATCTGGCTGCTAGACAATTTTATATGCTATTTCACAAAAAAAACTCACACTGCCTCTACCTGTTACCTTCCAACCCACACTTACATTTCTAGTCTTGTAGATAGCACCACCATCTCCAAACTCCTGCTTTGGAAAGATAAGTTAATTAAGCAAGACTCTCACTCCATCAGTACCACATCAAATATCAAGACCAATCGATTCTTCCTCCTCAATACATATGAAACTTATATATGCCCTTCATTAACACCAGTCACTCTTCTAAAATGTAAATATTATAGCTCAAAGTTATTTCCCTCCTTAAAATCCTTCAATGGCTCCTCAGCACCACCATAATAGAATAAAAAATCCTCAGCATGGGACTTCGTGGACTTTTTCTCTCCACATCTACCTATCAACTTCCTATTCATACTGTAGTTGAAATTTCTCTTCAGGAAAGCTCTCTTTTACTCTCCAAAAAAACAGGTCAGTCCTCCTCTGAGTTCTAGTAGCACGCCATCCATATATATTTTTTAAATCACAGTATGAATAATGTTGCTGTAATAACTTCCATGTCTCTTTCCTTCTAGACCTAGATGACAAATGGACAATGACAGGATTCTGTTCACTTTTTGTATCTCTAAAACATATTTCTGATAGACAACATACAATAAATGCTTAAATCATGTGACTTACAAAGTGCAGGATGGGTTAACAAATTATGGATTTTTCCACATAATTTAAACAATGCTCTAGAATCAAGAAACATGAGATGGCAAATTTACCCAGCAAGTTAATGAAACAAACAAGTCCAACATTGTGAAGCATGGTATTTGCCTTAAGTTCATGTAGACTGAAGTGATGTAAGGTATGCAAGTTTTTAACTTAGTTCATAAGAATCTTCCTCAAAAATTTTTTTCTATTTCTCTGACATATGCTTGAAAGTCACCTTTCATGGCTGCTGATTTTAAATATAGACAAAAATTGTCTTAATTTTCTAAAAGTAGAAAAATGTCAAATACTCAATACTCTTTTTACTAGCAATATAAATGACTACTATACTAGAATCAGTACAATCTAAGGAAAAATAAATTCTCCCTTTTGCTTCATGGATAGCTTCTTTTCTATTCATCCTAAACACATACATTGGTAACTCTTGAGAATTTTCATTTATTAACCAGAGTTATTATGAAGATTTAACTTATAAGGGGTTGTGAAGGAATAAAAATGAATCTTGGCAGAATAGAGACTGGTAAAAACTTATGAACCTCTGCAAAACAAATCTCTCTTCCTTACTTAGCCATTTAAAATTCCCCATGAGTGAATCACCTTCCTCTAAGAAAAGCTAAGTTCCACCTGAAATAAACCTGAATGTAAAGTTTGCACACCTAAAGAAACCAACTTCAGGGTTTTTTTCTGGGCTAAAAATCACTGAGGAAGCCAATTGTAAACAACAAATAACCCAAAAACAATTCTTGCTTCAATTTTAGATTCACTACATTCTTTATGCAGTGGTGACAGATTTAATTTTATTTGACAAACTAATATCAGAATTAGTTTGTATCTCCTGTATACAGACCAAGCCAGTTAAACACAGCCAACAAGTAAAAGCATCCCATAAACACACAACTCTTAAAAGGCATCTGAGACTCAAAATGAAATCAGAAAGTGACTTGAGGAGAAGCAATAAACACAGAGCAAAGGTTGGACAGGCACAATAAGAACTGTAATAGCCAGAAAATACATAGATTGGAAGTTGGGAGTTGAGAGACTTCCCTGGATGAATATACTGGCTGAACTACACATTACGTTAAATGGTTTGCTGTGTCCCTGTGGAAATGCTGAGACAGGATATACAAATGTGCATGTATTCCTGTGTAACTGTGGACAGAGAGACACACATACTCTCTAACTGGAAGCTGCTCTTTGGTCTAAGAAAATTCTCTCAAGTCACAACACACCCTCAGCTAACATTAATAAAGTTGTTGGTCAGTCTTCACTGGCTGCAGTGAGGTTTATGATGCCTTGTGTAAGGTCACAGGATTTCTACCAACTTTTAATTGCTTGCTGATTTTTAGTTTCTTCAACCATTTCCTTGAAGGTTCCTCATTGCCTTAAAAATATTTTTATTAAATATAAATACATAAAAATGTACACATTATAATATACAACTTGATGAATTACCAAAGTGAACACCCTGAGTAACCACTGCCTGTGTGGAGACTATTACCAACACCCCCAGAAGCCCTCTTTATCTACCTTATAGTCACTGCTCTCTAGTTCCTCTAAAAGAGAAACATTATCCTCAATTCCAACACCAAAGATTAGTGTTGCTTGTTTTTGAATTTTACATAAATGAAGCATAGAATAGGTATTGTTTTGTGCCTGGCTTCTTTTGCTCAATGTTATGATTGTGAGATTAATTCATGCTGATGCATGTAGCTATACTTCATTCATTTTTGCTGTTATCTAGCATTCTGTTGTATGAACACCACAATTTACTTCTCCATCTCATGCTAATGGACGGTTGTGTTCTTCCTAGGTTTTGATTCTAACTCTTTTTTGCATTTTAACATCAAACATAATCCTTTTATTTCCATGCTACAGGTCCAGCTTTACTTCATTTTTGCATGTCTCATATCATTCGTACATTTGAAAAATCTGTCAACTATTACAAATCAAAACAGTTCTTCAGAACCCAAACCAAACTAAATGGTGAAAAAGAGGCCATGAAGAGTAAACACTACACACTGCAAAATATACTCAGATCTGAAAAATGCAACCTAGAGTTCTTTAGATCAAACTGTCTGAAGCATGAGCACTCTCTGGCCCACACTAACAGGCTGTAGGGCTAGCCTTCATTGGCTGAGGGCACAGTCATTCTCATTCTCTTATTCTCCTTTTACCCTTCCTTTTAAGGAAGACATTTCAGCATAGATGGCATTATAAAGACAATACAGAACTAGGGCCGGGGATTTAGCTCAGTAGTTCTGCCGTATGCCTTGCAAGAGCAAGGACTCAAGTTCAATCCCCGGTACCAAAAAAAAAAAGACAATACAGAACTGATCCTATGCTGGTCATGGCTGATGTTGTTTGAGAAGGCTGCAGACCATGCAGAAGTTATATATATACTGCGGTCCGGTAGAACACCCTGCTTGCACACATCTCAACTTCTGATGTATAGGTAGAAGTCAGGTAGTTTAGATGAAGAGCATGTGAACATTGATCCCCACCCATCCTGCTCACTGCTGCTGCTGCTCTGGAGGCCAGCACTTCTTTGTGCAGGGACCCCAACCACTGCATTAGACCCTCTCTCCTTTCAAACGCCTCTCTTCTGCTGCCTCCCTCCCATTACCATTTACTCAAGTTCAACTTTCTGGGCTTAAAAAAATAACAACAAAAAGCCATCTGCAACCTCCTACAGCTATGACCTTCTCTTTCCCTTTGCAGCAAACACCTTGAAGACCTTGCCACCACTCACTGTTTATAGTTCTCTACCCCCACTCACTCACTGTGCAACCCTGCAAACTGTTTTCCACCACTGCTCCTGCACTGAAACCATTCTCATCAGGATCCCCAATGTCCTGCTAGGTGTTGCCTCTAATGGACACCTCTTCATCTCTCTCTCTCTTCACTGTTCTGAGGTGTTCACCTTTGCCAAGCACTTTCCTCTCCTCTTGACTGCTATGACATCACACTCTGGTTTTCTTTTAACCTCTCTAGACAATCCTCTCCTGGCTTTTCTGAGCATCTTTTTTATTCTGACTGCTCTTAAATAATGATGTTTCTCCAAGTTCATTCCTTGGCCCTTTCCTCACACTTTATGCTTGTTTTTGACCCTAAATCTTACATGCTTGTTCCACAGGAACCTCACTATCAACATGAGAGGAGGAGCTGAAGAATAGTCTTCTTTTCCAATGTTCTATATACACAACCAGTACCCCATATCCATATACATCATTGCTCTCTTCATGTGTAAGAAGCAGTAGCAGTCACTAGTAGAAAGGTCACTGGCTTTGGTTTCAAATTCCAATTGCTTCTTAATTAACTATGTGACTTAGGGAAAGCTACTTTCTCTGTGAAGAAAGGTGTCACGTGTGCAATGCCAATCTTGTAGTGCTGGGTAGACCAAGAGAGATGAATAAATGAATGAGATGCCATCTAACAGTACCAGTTACCTAGGAGATATCCCAATAATTAGCTTTCTTCTACTTACCCTTTTATGGAAGCTACTCCATTTCCCCAACTATAACCCCCGCCCCCCCCCAACTGCAGTATCCCTTTCTGAGGTTTCACTTACCCATGGTCAACCACAGTCCAAAAATACTGAATGGAAACTTCCAGAAATAAACAGTTCACAACTTGTAAATTGCAGGCCAATCTGAAGACTACTTGAACACGAGCACTGTGATACCGTGGCAGTCAATTTAATAACCAAGAGGACTGTCACCTACCTCCCGCTGTTGTCTCTAAGACCTCACTTGTACAGACACTCTCTTCTCCATACCCAAGTCTTCATGTATGGAACCTTTTTACTTAACTTGAGCTCTATGCCCTGCACCCCCTCCTCTGGCATGGATACATACCTTACTCTACCCCAACATAATGGCTTTAGCACCCAAATCCTTCAGGAGGAAGAGAAAAAGAAAGCAAAGCAGGACAAATTTTACTTGACTTTTACCTACCAGCACAAATTTTGGCTTCTGGAATCTCCCAGAATAAATACAATTAATTCATATTCAAGTGTTTGAGGCTGGTGATCATACCCTGTGGTGGATTAACTAATGGGCAACTTGGAACGCACAGCTGAACTGAGTTACCACAGTTCTGGGCATGGAAGACCCACCTGAGAATTGTTGCCAGTGCCATAAAAGGAGAACTGGAGGGAAAGATTAGATGCTGTTGATTTTCCTGGAGAAGCTTGCTGCAGCTGTTTTGCCTGATATGAACTCAGCTGTTCTCATAGTTGAAGGAGCTCAGGTCCTCGCTATCGCTGGCTGCTGTTCTCCTCAGGGGAGCTCTGGTCTTTGCCTTGAGCATCACTTCCTGGCTCCAGCACAGATTACTCAGCCTGGTGGCACAGACCCTTAACCCAGCCGGCACAGGCTTTCTAGCTTCCACCACTGGCCTTTGGGCCTTCCCGGTGCAGATCCTTTCATGAGACATTGCCTTGGGCTCTAGGCCGTTAGCAGGACTTGTGCAGGATACTGCCATGGGATCCAGGTCCTGGGATGGATTCTTTGGATCTCTAATGCATGGACAGATCTCTTGCCCTCCTCTGCATTTGACTTTTTGGGTGAATATTATATAATAACCCTATCAATTATGTGTCCTGTATTAAATCTATTCCCTTCCAAACCCTGACTACAACATCCTCTATCTTATTCCTTCTATCACTTCTGAAATATCTTTTCAAGTACCTTCATTGCACACAGCATTCTTTTCTGAATGAACTCCACTCTGTCTCAACAGCTTATAAACATATAGAGCAGGCATTCTTGGTTGCTTACTCAGTATCTTATTCTGACCCTAAAATTCCTTCCTCCCTAAAGAAAGTATCTTTGTTCAGGTTGTCCACTCCCTTCCACCGGCCATGTACTGCAGGAGACATGAACTCTATCCTTAGCTCCCAACTATTCTAAACTAACCATGATAACCACACTCCTCTTACCAGATGTTTACTAATGGACATGTAACCAAATGTCAACTGACAGAGCTGGGGAAGTCTTCTGGGTGTTTCCTAAGAAAGAAGCACAAGACAAGCAGAGAGCTGCTCCTCTCCTTTCTCTGGAGTTACAGTGTCTGGGTGGAATGCACAGAACTGGAACAATCATCTTCCACCAGCCAGAGGATGGAAGCAGCACATCAAGAAGCACAGGGCTGGGCCGGGGATTTAGCTCAGTGGTTTCGCTGCCTGGCCCAAAAGCACAAGGACTGGAGTTTGATCCTCAGTAACAAAAAAAAAAAAAGAAGCGCAGAGCCAAAGAAAGAAGTCACACAGAAGTAGAGACCAAGCCCTACAGACTAGCAGGAGCTTCTTTTATCACTAGACTTCTTGTTGCATGAGATTAAATGTTTCTTTTCTGTTTAAGCCAGTATGGTCAGGTTTTCCTTTTAGCTGCAGCCAGCAGCACTGATAGAGGGATACTGGGAACCACTCACCCTTCAGAATAGATGGAATGAGCCAGAGGGGAACTCCCAAGTTTCTGTATTTCCTCTGACACAACACCGGTCAGTGTTGATACATAGTACAGTACATACTACTAAACCTTCAATCTTGCTCAGCCTTACAGTAGTACTTTGAATTTGTATTGCTGAATTGTTGCCCTTCAGTAGAAATCTGAGGGTTTACTGCATTGTTATCTTTTCCATTGTTTCAACCTGTTCAGACCTTAACAATAATGTCTTAAAAGTGAAATAATGAAGGAAGATGAAGAGTTACAATTCGCAAATCAATAGAGCCATGAAGAGAGGAAAATTGGAAAAATAAAAACAGAAGTGGGAGATGGGTGATTTCTGTCCCAGTACTGTGGCACTATTCTAGTGAGGAGTCTGGACCAATCACACATACATTCTGTGTTCCTAACCTCATGCATTTGTTCAACAGCAAGAAGCCTCACTTCACTTCTGGCACTAAAATTCAATGCTTAAGAGACTTCATCAGAGGATTCATGGCTCAGAATTCCTCTCTTGCTTGAAACATAAAATCAGAAAAAGAAACCTCGTCAAATCAGTTTGTAGTCTATTAGTCATTACCAAGATTTACTTACTTCAAATTAGCAAAAACACTTATTGCAACTCAACAAACAGCTTTGTTACACTACAGAGATCACATCAGGACTATATTTGTGTTTACTATCACTAATGGAAATGTAGAAAGCAATTGCCAAACCTTCACTCAATTCACCAACCTGACAAAAACAAACATTCAGAACAGCTGGGGAGGGGGATTTGGCAGTGAAATTTAAGAAACCCTAGATACTTAGAAGTATGCCATCATCTTGTTGCAAGATCGTAAAGCCTTCAATTGCTTCCCAGCATAAAGTCCAAATCCTTCATTTTCCCAGTCCTCTGGCAAAACGGATGGATGCCTCAGGCTCCATCATCTTCTGTCCCCACTCTGCCGCCCCACTGCACCCAGAGACTCCAGACTCACTGAATACCTTTCAGTTCCTAAAGCACACCGAGAGTCTAACGATATTCTTTCTCTCCGCTTTGCACAGGTGATTAATTCTGCCGAGCCTAGACCTTCCCTATCTGCTTCTCCCATCCCACACCCTTCTGGTCACGAGAAGCCAACTTCCCCCTAAAACGCCTTCTCTGTGGCGCCCAGACACTTGCCTACACACCACATCATTTCCCCTACAAGGCAACCCTGCTGTTTCCCCTCGTGGCTTATAATTCCATTTGTAATTATCCTTTTGTCTCTTTACCAGCACATCGCTCTGCTGGCTGATCAACTCTGTGAGAGGGTCTGGGTTGCTCCTACACAACCAGAAAAGAAGGAAGATGACCAGGTGGCCGTCAGTCTTTCAAAAACACTAAAAATACTATACTACCTAAGAAAGCAGTTTATAAAACTACATGTTGTGGGGCCAGGGATTTAGCTCAGTGGTTCTGGCACCTGCTTCGCAAGTGCAAGGTCCCAAGTTCGATCCCCGGTACCAAAAATAAAACAAAAACAAAAACCTACTTGTGCTGAGCCTGACAGCACTCACCTGAAATCCAGCTACTAGGGAGGCTGAGGCAAGAGGACAGCAGGTGATAGGCCAGCCTGGGGAACACAGCAAAACTCTATACTGTGTAAGTAGCAAGATTCCAAAATTTAAAATACATTCATTTATATATGTAAACAAAAGATTAGAAAGGAAATACATCAAGGTATTAACAAGGATGGTAAGATTATACTTTTTTGTATAAAGAATCTGGGGACAGAAAGACAAATAATACAGAATGTGACAAAAAGCAGAAAGCCACATTCATAGGGTGAAAAATATGACTATCAAATAATTAAATCGATTTAACAACTGCACAGAATTATGAACACTGATTACTAGGATGTTATATTTGTTAATATGCCAGCCAGCTCACATTACAGTCATACCCCATTTAACTTCAATAGAACACAACTGTGGAATGAAAACATTAGCCTAGGACAGTGATGGCGAACCTTTTAGAGCTTTCGATGTTAACAAATAGCCCAGTATGGCACGTATGCCATAGGTTTGCCACCACTGGCCTAAGATAATGAGAGCTAACCTGATTGTACACAAGAATCCCTGGGCATTAGTGAGACTCAGTCAACCAGAATTTCCAGGGTCCAGGGAATCTTCTAAAAGTTAGGAAATTCTGATACAAAGATGAATTTGAAAACTACCAGTCCCAGATAAATCCAGAATTTAAAGAAGAGGTTCCTTTTTAGTAAAGTTTTTGGATAAAACAGGAATATAAGAAGTAAAGATATAAACAGTAACAGATTCTGCCAAAAGCAGCTGCCTACCACAAATCAACAATCATAAAGTACACACTGTGGAAAAATCCAGTCATGCTTTTAGTCTGTTCAACCACACACATAATTCAAATACCAAGGGCAGCAACAAACTTTAGAGTGGTGGCACCTTACTTACTTGGAACTCAGCCTTGGCCTATTTGTCTTTTCATCCAAACATACAAAAGGAAAAAAAAAAAATTCACAGCAGAGTAAAACCAGGCATCTTAGGGGTAGGGGATGCAGCTCAGTGGTAGAGCACTTGACGGGCATGTACAAGGCCCTAGATTTGATTCCCAGCACACAGAAACCAAAAACAGCAACAAAACCCCTAGATGTCTCACAATTCATGCCCTACAACCGATACACGCAAAACCACCCCTTAGCCTCATCAGAACATATTACCTCCTTTTTTCTACGTCCTTCTAATGAGGTAAGCTGACTGCCCAAACTCAGAATGGATTAGATTTTCAAATTAAGAGGGAAGAGGAAATTCTCAGTGAGGTGCACCCAAGAAAACTATAGAAATTTAACTACTACTAAGTTAAATTTTTACACTAATTAGGTATGAAACATTACACATATCTCAATAAATACCATGGACACAAAAACAGTTCATAATTATGGCACAATGATCTAAGGCATTAAGAAAAAAATTAAATTACATCTTTATATTCTGCTCAAAGAAGCAAAAATGAGACAGTATCAATATCTGAGCACCCTCAGTGTATTAAGAACAATAAACAACCCTTCTCTCATTTGATGCAATAACCTTGTAATGTAGAAATCAGTCCTATTTTAAAACAGGGTCATGAAGGACCGAAGTAAATTAAGTAATATAGGATATAGTACAGACTTATTTAACTTTAGGTACCTGAAACATTTTCTTAGGTCCTTATATTTTTATTTTTTATTTTTTGGTACTGGGGATTGAACTCAGGACCTTGCACTTGTGAGGCAGGTGGCAGAACCACTGAGCTAAATCTCTGGCCCTGGTCCTTATTTTATACTGTGCTGCTACTTGTTAAATAATTTTGGTTGGAAGTAAGTGTGTGTGTGTGTGTGTGTGTGTGTGTGTGTGTGTGTGTGTGTGTGATTTTATAAAGCCCTCTGGAAAACAAGCATCTATAACAGTAGCTTGCAAGTTGCTTTTTCAATGTGATAGTATTTTCTTCTAAATGAAAAATTCCTTGAAACTCCAATACTGTGCAAAAGCAGAGCTGCTCTGGTGAAAGCAGTAGAAAGCAGGTGGCCCTATTATAGACAGATAACTTAGATAGAAATATTATAGTCAGTCAGATAGAGTTAGGCCCTAGAGAGAGTGAGGACAAAGGTAAAACACATCACAACTGTGGCTGGAGACACATCTGCTGGAGACCAAGCCTCAAGATAAAGACAAGATGACCAGACCTGTATACTTCCTCAAAGGACAAACACTGGGCCTAATGAAGTCTAGATTGACATCAGTCACCCCTGTGGGTGACCAGAGACCTCTGGACCCATCAGTTCCTGGAAGAAGTCTTTGTTTTTTCCATGCACACTTGTTACCTGACTTGTTTCCCAAATGGACCACTATTACCTAAGTGGCTGTACTTATAACTTTATTGGCTGTGGCCCACATTATACCCATGTGGTTTTGCTCTACAAAACTTCCCTGTAAAGTGGGGTCCCCGGCTACCCATCTGGGACCCCTCCTTGCCTCTCAGTAGCTTTCCTATCAATAAATATCTTCCTACTCTTAACCTCCATTATTCCTAGAACTCATTCTTCGATTTTTAGAGAACATGAGCTCAGCATATCAGACATCTAATAGACTGGGAGATATACTATTTCATATTTCATCTCTGTGTCATTTCCTGTATTAGCCCAAAGCCCCACTATACCCCTACCTGGAATCTATGTCTGTTCTTAGGCACCTCGTTATCCAGCAATACAAACCTATATAAAGCATCATGATGTTGTAAAAAGTTTGGGAGTATAGTAAAAATGCTGCCACAGTCAGCAGCATCATCATAAGACTGCTCAAGATGTACAGTGCCACTAACATGTGTTCCTATCATCAGATGGCAGTAGGCTTCACATTTTTGAGTTTTACAGCTCTTTTAAAGGAAAAAAAAGAGAGGGCCATCACTTCACAAAGACCCCAAATATATTCTAGTGGGTTTTTTCTAAGAGTATTGGTAATTTCATTTTCCTATCTTCCCAAAGACAAGTTACAAAAGGAAAATCAGGTTGCATAAATCAATATATAAATATAATGCAATAAAATAAAATACATAAAAAGCATACATAAAATATAGTAAATGGATAGTTCAGCCAGGAATCAAGAATGCAGAAATACTATGCATTTATTTATTCATTCATTTATAGAAGCAAAAGCTTTCTATCCTTAATCCCAGGAATATGTCTTCACAGACAAAACTTTGCTTCGCCCTCAGGACTTAAAGACTAGAGGTACGGGATAAATATAAATTGATATGAAAAACTACTGCTATGAAAAAGTCATGACTGTACTCACTGTCATTTACACTAGTCTAGAGATTTTTTTTTTTGAGGGTTTTTCTTAAAGGTTTTCTTATTAAACAAGCAATTTAGGACAGGATTGCAGAATCTGGATAACTCAATTGCATATCAAGGACTATAATAAACTTAAAATGCCACAGATATCTATAAAAGTCAAAACTGAAACATGACCAATTGCAGGGTTATGCAAAACAGGTGTAAAGATTTTTCATGGTGTCTGACCTTTTCTTAATTGACTATAAAATTTTTTTGACTTGATGTTCAACACAAAGCAGTGATTTGAGATGGAACCATCAGAGATAGCCCAGCCTGCAAGAGATGATCCTCCATTGTACAAGTTAGTCAAAGCCGACTTTGTGGTCACAGGAAAAAAAATGTGAGTTCCTCTTGGTGTTTGTTTCATTGTTTTAGAGGAAGCCATTTTTTGACCAATTCATCTGCTTGTATTGCTTATGTGAACCATGTGCATGTAAGTAGTAATTTGGGTTTTATTTTCCCCAAGACTTAATAATATAATTGTAGGAGACACATGGAAAGGAAGAATAAAAGGAAAGCTTTGTTTGCTCCTTGATATATTTTCTTATCTATTGAGGAAAGTAATTTTGAGAACTCTGAATTGTCTGTGGCTCTCTTAGGAAAAGCTATGTTCAACAGTCAACAGTTTTTTTATTACAGCAAAATAGCTATATGAGGTTTGTTGCTTTAATCTCAAAGTGAAATTCATTTCTATATTGTGCATCACGGAGGAGAAATGTGGGGGAAATGAAGTTTCATTCAGTCAGAACAGCGGCTAGCCCTGAGCTGGACTGTAAGTGGATAGCTTCAGGGGTGAGCCTAAGATAATGGAACTAGGAGGTGGGCAACGCTTCAAGGAGGAACTAGATGGAGTCCTTCATTCTCTTCTCCGTCAAATGGAGTCACTTTTTGGAACCTTTTGCTTAAAAATTACCTACTGTTCTGTTTCATCCAATATCACCGGAAGCTGCGATCAGATTCACAAGCTGTATCTAACCCATAATGTCATATAGGCTGGATGCTGAGGCTTGGAAGTTTTGTAATTGGGTGTAAGACAAAAGAAGGGGAAATTTTCTTTTCCTCATCCTCTTCTAGACCCAAAGATACAGCACAAATTTTTTTTAATTGAGCAAAGTTTTCCCTCAGGCATCTCCCCCTCTTCATCATCAGAGCTGCCACTCCAAGGATGAACTGAACTGCAATGATATCCCACCCATCTCTTCCCACCAGGGATCAGTCTTCCATCCCAGGTCTGCACTATCACTAATATGCTGCAAAATCCATCCTCACAAAGAAATTCTTAGTCCCTCATTCTAATGAGGCACAAGAAAGAAAGTGACCTGACTGAGCCCATTCATACTATTGTGCCTGTTCTGCATTAGAAGCATGTGACTTTGTAAGAGGATTCCTACCAACTTAATCTCTAGTAGGGAGAATTAGGGAGAGCAGAAGACAGGACTGAAAAAAGTGCAGACAATGTAGGGGGAAGTATTTTTGAGCAATGGAAGCTGGCTAGCAACTTGGCCAGCCCACTTGCTCTGAGAGTGGGTTCAGAGAGAAAAGCCAGCCAGGGAGCTCAGGCCAGTGGGCAGAGGGGAAAGAAAGAGTTGTTTCCAAATGAGATATTCCCATTTCACAAGGATCTGTTCATATTCTGCATCTTTGCTATGTTATGTTCTACCTACTCCTAACTCTCAATCTTAATTTTTCTCTTTTCTGAATTCTTTGTGCCTAAAAAAAAAACAACATACATATTTACATACACACACGTATATGTATATATGGCTGGCTGGTAACTATGTCAGGTTTTTGTTTTTGTAGTACTGCAGATTGAATCCAGGGCCTTTGTATTGAGCTACATGCCCAGCACTTTTTATATTTTATTTTAAAACTGGGTCTGGCTAAGTCACTAAGTTACCTGGTCTGGGCTTGAACTTGCAATCCTCCTGCCTCAGTCTCCCAGAGTGCTAGGATTACAGGCATGAATCAGTTTTTAAAAATATGTTATGTTGATGCCTTCTCTCTGGGAAGTCCTTAAAACAATGAATTGTTTGTACTCAACCATATCTCACTTTACATTGATCCATTTATTAAGATGTCCTTACTTCCAATGAAGCTATCCCTCAAAGCAGAACCTTAAAAAGTAATGCCTACCAAAATACCCAACACAATACTAAGCACATAGCAAAACTTCAAATACAGTAGTTGCTAGCTTTAAAGCCAAGAGATTACATGAAAATGATACAGGGTCTATAATTAATTAATAAATTGGTTGCATATTTAAAAAGAGATTCTATACTTAAAGTTCATCACATGGCTATAGTGCAGGATCAGTGTCACCAAACCTTGGGAGTGTGTGTGTGTGCATCTGTGTGTTGTGTTACCAGGGCTTAAAGCCAGGACCTTTGCACTACACTGCATTCTGAGCATGTCCTTCCCCTCTTTTTTTTTTCTTTTTTCTTTTTTTGAGACAGGGTCTCGCTAATATGCTAAGTTGCCCCAGGATGGGCTTGCATTTGTGATCCTCCTGCTTCAGCTGCCCAGACAGCAAAAACTTTCATGAAAGCAGACTCAAATATACTGGAAGTGTTTAATGTGAATGGTAGATTTCGTTTTTCAAAATACTTAAAGCAATTTTCAGAAATTAAATAGCAGGGAACATGATTATGAGCATGCTTAGGTTGATGGTCATGGAGTGAACTGAGAACAGCAAGAATACTTTTGGTCCACAGCACTGTACCAGAAGGCTGAGCGTCCACTCCATATGTACTATGCTCTGGGCATGTTAGGTCTGCACAGGTGCTACAATTTCATCACAATAATAAATCATCCTTACAAATGATAAGACAGAGGCTTAGGAAGGCTAAGTCCTTGTCTAAGGCCATGTAGATGGTAGTAAGTGAGCAAGAACAAAATTAAAGTCAAGATCTACCTCTAATGCTCTTGCTATTTCCACTGGGTAACCTGAATCCCTTCTGGAGTCTTTTTCTCACTGCCTCTCCCAAGGAAAACAAATGAATTTGTCTTCATGAGGAAGGAATAAGTAAATGATAAGAAAGAAGCAGGGCTGGGGATTTAGCTCAGTGGCACTGTGCCTGCCTGGCCAGCACAAGGTCCTGAGTTTGATCCCTGGTACAAGAAAGAAAGGAAGGGAGGAAGGGAGGAAGGAAAAAAAAAGAAGCAAAAACACCTAGTTCTGCAGCAGTTATGGAGTCAGGACAGGGAGGTGAGGCATTTGGGAAGCATTCAGGGAGAGTTTACATTAATTAGGTGGGGATTATATAACAAGCACTGACCGGGCACTTCCTATACATGTGATTTCAACCCAGTAACACTAAAAGGTGATCACTGTACATACAATGAAACTGAAGTTTAGGGAATCCAAGCCATAATAATGCTAATAAAGAGTAAAGTATGAAACTGAGATTTGGACTTGGTCAGATTTCAAAGCCTGTGCACTTTCCACTGCTCCTCATCGTAAGCATGCTTCCCTTTCTTTCTCTTCTTCCCATAAATGCCAAAAACTGAAGTTTGGAAAACACTGTTTTCTTCAGGAGCTTTAACCAGTAATTATATAGCAGTTTGACGAAAGAAACCTGCCTCCCTCAGGAAATAAAACTGTCATCTCAACCAAGGGATTTAATAGACAATTAGAGGCTTATGATGTAAATTTTTAAATGCTGTTCCCCTTTAACCCCTTTTATGAATACAGCTGACATCTTTCGTGGCTGTGTCAGTAAGGCCCTTAAAATGGAATCCACCCATTGGGGATGGAGCCACTGTTGAAAGCATGGTCCCCCACAAGACAGACTTGTCAGTGACTGGTCAATGACTCGAGGACCCAGTCCAATCACAGCAGCACAGCATGAGGGATGCTAGAGGACTGTAAAATGAGGCCACACCTTGAGACAGAGTCAGTTGGCTGAGCTGGCTCAGATGAAGGTGTGAAGGCTGGTGATCAGTTCTACATATTGCAATAATTCACCATGCAGATAGCTGACACATAGATCTAGGTACACACATTTCTATCTATAACAGTCACCATTTCTGTATGAAAGTTAGGCAAAAAGCCAAAGCTTGTCTCTTAAATGTAAAAGTTGATCCCTTTAGAATGTGTAATGAAACAAACCAGTAGTGGCTTCTAAGCACTGGATTCCACCCACATCTGGCTCTGTTTGGGAGCTAAACTCAGCAGAAGTCTCCAGGGTCAAGGAATGACCCTGAATAAAAATAGTCTTGGAAATCTGTCCTGGAGTAAGAAAGGAAACAAGGCGGCAGGGTGATTCACTCCAAATGGCAGCTCCAAAACCCAAATTCCCATTTTTGTCCCAATATGAAGCCAATGTGCAAAACAGGCACAGAGCAAACTGTCCTTTTCTGAATGCCTCCAAAATAAGTTGCCAAAGAATTTCATATGGAAGCCAAAAAGATTTAATGTGCCATTCACTTCTCCTACAAATCTAACTGGGGCTACTTTTAACTTGAGCTCTGAACCAGGGGCAGATATATATATATATATATTTGCTTGAAGACCACCCAGGGTCTCTAGGGGTTTTTCCCCTGATAAGCAAGGAAAATCCTTTGTCTCACTGATTTTTCCAAATGACCAAGCAGGCACAGAAAAAGCATACAGAGGTAGTATGGACAGCACGTATGCACCTGTTTGGTGACTTTCTACTATTTTATAACTCACTGTCTCCTTCCCAACACACAGCTATGTTGTATTAAAATAAGCAGACTATTTTAGAATGTTATGCCTTTTTTTGAAAAAAAATAACAATTTCACTAGCTGAAGAACAGTCAGCATATGACTGTTTAGTTAACTTAGGTTTAACTGTGCTGAGCACACAGGTGCCAAATTCTGTAGCATGACAAAAATCACAGGAGGACCAGAGGTAGGTTCCCATCTCAGCCATTCACTTGTACCTTTCTTCTCTTTCCAAAGCTTTGTACCTAATTCTGCATTCATAATTTATATTCTTTGCCTTAAAGATGATGGTCCCCAACCATACGGAGTTTCAAATGCCAGAAAATCTGAATCCATCTCTACACAAGCTATCTGTCTTTGAGGATCTCACAAGCAGAAGAGGAAGAAGGCGTGCAGATAATAACAGAATATGATACATTTTCTAACTGTATGACCTAGTGTCCGTGTACCCTGGGAGCACAGAATGGAACTGACCCTGTCTTGGAGGATTGGGAAAGCCTTCTCAGAACTGGTCTTGGATGAGTAAGAGTGTGACAGGCAGAGAATAAGGGCAGAGATGAGGGGAGGAAGAGGACATTCTAGGGAGTGAGAACACCCTAGCCCAGTGGTTTCTCTAGTTTTGACAAAGTAGAGTGCCTAGAGGCATGTTTTGGTTGCTGTAAATGAGAGGAAATAAGTGTTACTGGCACTTAGTGGGCAGAAACCAGGGAAGCTGCTTAAACACCCTCAAGCCACAGGACAGCTTCTACAACAAAGCATTAGCCAGCTCCACATGTCAAGGGTGCTGAAGCTGAGAGACCCTTCTAGCAAAGGAATAAAAGACATGTGTCAGATTTAAAATAAGAAATGTGCCGGGGATATAGCTCAGTGGTAGAACACTTGCTTAGCTTGCCAGAGGCCCTAGATTCAATGCTCAGCACAACAAAATAAAATAAGTAAAAAAAAAAAAAAAAAAAGAAATCACACATATCTTTGATAGTGTTTCAAACTGTACCTCTTGTGGAAGAGAAAACTGGTAAGAGAGGGTGAGCAATTAAATTTCCAAGAAGTCAGTGTATACGGCTGAGTAGGTGCTTTACTCATAAAACAGGAAGCAACAACAACAAATTAGGACTGGATCTTTGGAAACCTAACATATACTTCATTGTCCTATGAAATGAGAAATGAGCTCAAGTCCACTCTTAGGCAAGCAGCGTGCATTCTCCCTTCCATGCAGATGGTTACATGGGGACTAGGTAGGTGTTCCATGCAGCTTGCCTGGCAGGACTCTCAATCAGAGAGATGCAAAGCTACAGTAATGCTGGAAGATCTCAAGAACAAGAATGGCCTAAGAAAAAAGAAGAGGAATTAAGGCTCAGGTCTAAAATGGAAGTAGCTACAAAGAAAGCAAAACATGGTTCGATGCTGTAGTCAGGACTTCAAATGGTCACCATACTCGTGGCCACAGATGCTTGAGAAATAGAATGAGTTCACTACCACCACTGCTACTACGAAAGAAGGAAGGGAGGGAGGGAGGGAGGG
>NW_004624875.1:875796-929181 GCF_000247695.1 Heterocephalus glaber
TATATATATATTGGGGGAAAAAATGTGCCAGTGCTGAAGATGTACAAACTTTTTCTTGTCACTATTCCCTAAGTAATACAGTATAACTAACTACACAGGGTTTATATTACACTACATATTATAAGTAGAGATTTAAAGTCTATAGAAGGATATGCATAGGTTATAGGAAATACAGCAGTTCCCTTTATCCGAAATTTCACTTCCTGCAGTTATCTGTGTTCAACAAGAAGTGTATCGTACAATATTTTGAGAAAGACCACATTCATAGAACTTTTATTACATTACGTTGTTATAACAGTTCCACTTTATTGTCATTATTAATTTTTTGCTGTGCCTAATTTATAAATTAAACTATCATTGGTATTTTGGATAGGTAAAATAGTATATATAGGGTTTAGTACTATTCGAGGTTTTGGGTCTTAGAACACATCCCCTGCAGAAATGAAGGGAGTACTGAACCTCATCATTATATATAAGAGATTTCAGCATCCTCAATTTTTAGATTCTACAGGAAGTGCTAGAAGCAATCCCCCGAGGGACAATTTGAATACTACTATGCAACACTTTATTCAGAAAGATACTGTGCAACTTTGAAACTGCCTATCTTTGGAAAACTTGGAATAACAGAATGAACACTGAAGGAAATCTTGGAGAACCTCATTAATTTACAAATTAGGAACAGAGACCCAACCAGCCAGCTCATGGTCAATCTGTGACAGGCAAGTGTAGAACTCAGGTCTGCAGTCTTGCTCAGGTACATAACAAAGTCTGATCGAGAACAGATGAAGGCTCTGTGTGTTTTGCAATTTCAAAGATTAAACTAGGTTTTTTTCTTAATTCTTAAATTAGGGCTGACAGCAGTAACTAATACTGAGAAGTGGAGTTAGTGAAGCATCCAAACCTAGATTATGACTTTCACTTTATAAATTTAAGGAGTAATGTTTAGCTATAAATTTTACAAGAAATGAGGCAAAGCTTCCAGGACCCCCCCCATTGCTCTTTTGAAACTCCATTTACGGTAATTTTTAAAAAGTCAAACTGCTTTAAGGCTGTATTACTCTATCAAGAATGAAATAATCACACGTAGAAGACTATAACACAAATTCTTCTTGGAAGCCCACTTCAGGGTGTTGAGTTGTGACTGCATTCTCAAGGATGTCAGTAACACAAGGACTCCATCCATAACTCCCTGAAAAAACTGAAACCATGAGTGCCTTGTCAAATTCAGACAGTTTATCTTGGCACTGGCAAGCACAGCAGTCTCTTCGATGTCTGGAAACGTGTCCTAATTACGTTTCGCCAGTAACTAAAAAATAGCCGGTGTCCCGGAACAGGCAGGCAGCTCGAGATCACTCCATAGCATCCTGAATGACATGATGGAACAAGGCCAGGAAAAAAGAAGCAAGCAGGCAAGCAAAGCAGCAAATATGAAACAGGGAGGAGATGCCAGGCCCTCTCCAAAACAGCTCTGCAGTCTTCCTCAAGGCTATCGGGGACACCAGGACTCTCCCTAAAGTTTTTCTTTTCCTTCACTTTGGTTTCCATGAAGTCACCGGCCCCGCCCACTTCACTTACCTGCTGCAGTGCAGGCCGGTGCGCCGCCCCCAGAGCACCTCCAGCTCAGCGTGACCCTCACACCCCCAAGCTAGACAACCCCCGGGGACGAACCCCGCCTTCTGGAGAAAGCAGCCCTCGATCCCGGCACGCCCTTTAACCCCAAGGCGGCACCACGGAAAGAGCGACCAAAGAGCGTGGCAGAACCCTGTCACCCCGAATCTGGCCACACCCGGGGAGCGCCCCTCCCGGGAATGCCCAGCCTCGAGCCCCTGCACGCCGCCGCTCCGCCCTCACCTGAGCTTGAGGTTGGCCATGAACTCGGGCATGGAGACCGTGTCCATCAACACGAAGTCCGCCTTGCCGAACTCCAGGCTCTCCTGCTCCGCCATGGCGCCAGTGCCCGGGCTCAGGTGGGCGCAGCGGGCTCAGGTGGGCGGCTCGGGCCGCAGGGGCTGGGCCGGGGGCCGCGGCGAGCTCGGGCGGGGCCGCTCGCCACTCGGAGGCTGCGGGCGCGACGGAGGCCACCCGGCCGCTCCTTGGCGCGCTCTGGGCCGGCGCGACTCCGGACGCGCGTACCCAGCGTTTCCGCTCCTCCCGCAGCCGGGACACAGAGACGGAGACGGCGGCGGCTGGTCCCGCCTCTGACCGTGAGATCCCGGCCCCGCCCGCCTGCCTGCCTCTCCGGCTCCGCCCCGCGGAGGAGCCCGCCCCCGCCGCGGCACAGCCACCGCCTCCTCACCTGGGCGGCGCGCACGCGCGGGGCGGGGGCGCGCGCCGGGCCGGCCCTAGTGACTGGGCAGCGGCGCCCCCTAGGGACAGACTCTGGGATCTCGGGCGTCTGAGTGTTGTGGCCGTAAAAGACCCTAGGTGGAATCAAGTTTCTAAGGCTGAGGCCCACAGTCACAAAAGTAGTTTGTGGAGTTTTGGGCCAGTGTTATTCATTATAACTCTGTCACCTTGCAGCGAAGCGCCTTCTCGTGTGCTCACGCACCACCCATCCCTGAAGCGATTGTTCAAACTAACATTCTAAGGGCACTAAAATTGCCTAAAGCTCTTCTGAGTGCCTTACAGAACTTGCCATGCAGCTAGGAAGTGGACAAGCAGCAACTTCATGCAGTCTTTTGACTTCAGAGTGCCAGCGGTCAGCCCGGATGGTTGGCTGCTACGGTTCCCCGTGGTCCACTTTCTCCACTCATCTGAGTGTGCCATCAGACCTTACCCTGTGTTATTAAGTTTTTAGTATACCGATGTATCATCTCTCCAGGATTATTGTAGACTATGTCCTAAACTTCTTGGTATGCCCCCCCTCCCCCGGCATCTACCAAACAGCTATTGTAGTGCATTGTGCACATAAATATGAAATCCATCCTAGTTCCATGGAATGGAATGAGTTGTAAGTGGTATCCAAATCACAGATACATTGAACGTACTTGGAGAATTCTTGTAGAGCACAGAATGCATTTTCTAATGAAAATACAAAGGATACCCTAAGGCATCTGTTCCTCTCCAGTCCTGTGTTTCCATTAGGACCATCTTCTGCTGCAAAATCTGCTAGGAAATCTAGAGGCCTCCAAGGACCTGGTTGGGCTTCAGCTCTGTGGCTGAATTTGAGATGAGTAAACTACACTGAAAGACCTTGCTCCAGGCCTGTTTCAGCTGCCAGCAACCCACACTTGCCAAGAGAGAAGAAGGTGGCTTGATCACCTTTAAGGGAGCTCTTCTGCTATGAGAAAGGTGCTCCAGGCCCTGGCATAGACAGAGCTATCCAAGTTGCAGTCTGACTACCATTAGCAGCTTTCCTTCTATAGAAGACACCTGCTGGATCACAATCCTCATTTGTGAAATAAGATCTCTGGGCTACACACTTCCAAGGTAGGACTGTCCTGTGCTTGAGTCATTTGTGTGGGTCAGGTGGTGATTAAGTGAGCAATTGCGAAGTGTGTCTGCATTCCTAAAATGTTCATACTGCTGTGCTTTAACATCAGCAGAACTGAATCCCAAAAGGAAAAGAAATAGATCTCAAACTCTGTGCACTTCAGAGTAAACAAGGAATATACCTCAAAACCCACTGGTAAGTGGATATGTATGTTCCCTGAGTTCTGGGATTATTGAGAATCAGGACAAAATCCCAGGCACAAGGAAAAGAAACATCAAGGCCTGCAGATGATGAGAGAAATGCAGAAATTTCCCGGAGGTAGGAGGTCTAGTGGGGGACTATGTGGTTTTCAAATGGTCAAAATAAGAAAATTTTGTTATCAGTATTTTGTACTGGAAGCCAAACTATAAAATACAGCCAATAATATGTACAAAGGGTGTTTTATTAACTATTGTTAAGCCCAAATTAGTATAAAGTCAAGCACTGAGACAAATGAGTCTCTTTTGATGAATTTAAATCTCTCCAATGAGACTCACTATTGACTTAAATAAACTTCAAGATTCCGGTTTACTTTTGTATGTTGTTTTGGTTGTACAGTATCAAGGAAATTCTGATTCATATGGGTCAGCAATAATTCGTTATTCATACAGTTTCTGTCAGCCTTTTTAAAGGTCAGTGTACAGCTACACCCTTATTAATCAGTAACACATCTATATAAAGTTCAAGTATGCATGCAGAAATGGCAGGAGAGGCTAAATACTGAGGTCTTCATTCAAACAAAGTTATCTAGAGCAGTTTAGCCCATTTAAAATCTCCTTTATGCCAGCACCAAAAATAAATAAATAAATAAAATCTCCTTTATGATAAAATTTGAATAGAAACACATTTGGATATATACACTTTTGTTGCAGTTTAAAATATACTAACCATGTACAGTAGTCTCAGCTACTGGGAAGGCTAATGCAGTGGGATGGCAAATTTGAGGCCAGCCTAGGCTGTATAGTGAGACTCAAAATAAGTAAATAAATAATAACAAGTAAAATAAAACATGCTAAAAATAAAAGTTTAAATCATTAATTATAAGACACACTAACATTATGAGTTTCCTGATATAATCTTCTGAAAAAAAGACACAATATCTCTGTCCTGCTAAAAATGCATAAACTGAATCTAATCAAGAAGAAGCACTAAACAAACCTACAGTAAGAGGCGTCTTACAAAATGATTAATCTATATTCTTCAAAAACATCTCAAAGCATAAAACACAAAGAAGCTAATGTATGGTCTAGATTGAAGAAGACCAAAGAGACATCACAGCTAAAGGCAAAGTATGATCTTGGACTGGGGAACCAGGAAGATATAATAAGGATGTTATCAAGACAACTGATAAAAATAGACTATATATTAGATAACAGTGTAATATCAATGTTAGTTTTCCTAAATTCAATCATTGTACTGGGGCTCTGTAAGAGAATATCCTTGTTCTTAGCAGCAGATATCAGCTAAAGTATTTAGGAGAGGTATTGGTCAACTCTCTGGTTGCTGGGCCCAAATACCCAACATCCTGAACCTAAAGAAAGAAATGATGTATTTGGCTCACAATTTCAGGGGATTCAGGCCATGATGAGCAGGCGCCAAGGGAGAAACATTATGGTGGAAGGGCTTCGTAGAACAAGGCAGCTTAGTTCATGGTGGCTGAGAAGCAGATCAGGAAGGGGCCAGGAACTAGCTATAGTCCCCCGGGTTATGTCTCCATGACCCACCCAGACACACCCAGAAGGGAGCTTTACTAATCCCTTAAGTGGCTCTCACACCAATCCAGTTGAAAATTAAGCTTAACCATCACAGGAGAAAGAGGTATGGTGTCTCAAATGTCTGGCAAACATAACAGCAACAACTGTTATAAGATAAAGAGGAGGGTGTGCAGATATATATAAGTAGATAGATATATAAAACAAATGTTAACAGTTGGTAAAGTGATTATATGAGTTGGGCAGGTTTTGTTCTTGAAACTTTTCTGTAAATTTGAAAACATTTTGAAATACAAAGTTAAAATCAAATAACAACCTCAAACTGTTCTAAAATTTTAAAAGTTTACCTGGAAAATATCAAAAAACATTCAGCCACAAAAGTCATGTGAGAAGTTTCCAGACCTTCCAGAACTGAAGAACCAGCAGATAACTTTGAAAACCCCAGTCCAGGGTATCTGTCAGCCCTGCCTGGCGTAGATGTGCTGGGAGGTTATCAGCACTGACAGACAACTCTAACGGCAAAAGTAATTGAATATTTACCGTAGTTGACAAATATATTCCTATGTCCCAGAAGAGATTCATCTCATTCTCTGCCTAAAATTCTCTTCCCTGCCCTCCCACCCCTCTCCTATGGCCTAGCTCACTTCTGCTCATCTTTCAGTTGTCAATTTCAGCATCATTTCCTTCAGGAAGCCTTCCCTGATCTCCTAGTCAGAGCTGGATATCTCTCCTCTATCCCCCCAGTATCCAACAACTGCTACACCTGTTACAGCACCAGTACCCTTGAGCCTATTTATCCAGCTCTCTTACTAGTTTTTAAGGGACTTGAGAACTAGAATCCCAGGCGGTTCTGCTCTATTATGTAAATTTGGCACTTAGCAGCACAACATCTAGGGTACGAAGCTAATAATAAACATTTGCTTGATAAGTGAATGTGGAATCATCTGTGAAACTATGAGTCATGTAATGTGGGGTTGTAAATCCATTCCCTTGAAAGATTTTCTACATAAAATCAGGCATCATACATAGCATTTTTTTAATCCCAAGTTTTGTCCTGGAAGCAGATCTCAAGGCTGTGTTTACTTTTCCTCTTGGGACCAGGCCTGCACCCTGTGTGTTCATAGTGATCAAAATCTGCTCTTCTGACAACCTCTCTTAGTGGCTAGCTAGTGCAGAGGGTTTGCTCCAGTTTATCAGTGAAGATCAGCTCTGCATGTTCCATTGTGACTATTTGTTCCCATTCTACTTGTCCAGCTTGCTTCTGGGCTGCCCAGCCCTCCCTAATTTTCTGCCCTTACCAGAGCTCTGCACTCAAGGAAGACAATCTTTTGGCATTAGTCTAGCAAGACAGAACAGGAAAGCTACAAAGAAAACTCTCCCAGCATATTCAAAGGGTATTTTATAAATTTATTTATAAGCTCAAATTATTATAGGGCAGAAGAATGAGACGAATTTGCATTGCAAATTAACTTCATAAACTACTCACAACCATACAGAGTGATTTGAGACACTCTTCTTAGGAAGTATCCAAAATTTACCTTTTCCTTTTTAATGAGTAAGGGTGATTTGCACTAAGAATAATTCGTCAAAGGTAACAAACATACTGTCTGTGGTTTCTGAAAGCCTAAATTTTAAAAGTAAAAACATACTGTCTTCGATGCCATTGATGACTTTTACCTCCCTGTAAACCCCTTCTCACTCCTCTGATTTCCTACCTGACATTCTGAACATCTCACAGGGCAAAGGAAAGGGAATTTTCATGGCTGGGGTCACTGCTGTAAGCCACCCTGAAGTCCAGAAAGTGAATTTAAAAGTTCAACATCTCACCTCTGGCTATTAAAGACAGAATCTCTGGCTGGGGATTTAGCTCAGTGGTGCCACCACCTGCCTTGCAAATGCAAGGTCCCAAGTTCACTGCCTGGTACCAAAACAAAAAAAAAGAACCTCAGCTAACCAGTTGCTAAGATTTGGTCCCAAGTTCTAGGGATTTCTCCTCCCCACCGTATCTATGGTCCATCTGTGCTTATTTATCTGTGACAATGGTGCATTGGGGTGGGGTCTTTCTTTGGCTTTTTGGAGTGACTGTGATACCCCAGGAAAAGCTCCTTTTAAATAATCAGACTAAGTCCAGAAGTTGAGAGATGTCAGGTAAAGAGGGGAGGAGATGGAGGAGGAGGAAGAGACAAAAGAAACTGCCCCTACAAGCCTGTTGGGGTAGTAGGTGGATGGTAACAAGAAGCTGGCTGTCAATTTGTAGGTTTCATCATCCTTTGGTGAAAATGTAAGAACACACTTTCCAAGACAAATGTATTAAGCAAATACACTAAACAATTTGATGTAGATGCCCCCAAGAATAGACCTTTCCATGCACCCCAAATTATTAGAGCCCCTAAGCTAAGAGAAAGATCACACCATGAATCCTAACCACTGGGGAATGGAGACGGAGTTAAGCAAATCATCACCATCACCATCCTGTGAGTCACTAGACAGGCACTGTCCTGATCACTCATCCTTCTGTATGCACAGAGGAACCACAGATTTAAGGCCATAGGAAACATAGAGTCAGAACGCGGAGGCAGACATCAGCTGGAAAGGCCTCCAGAATTATTCCTGATTGTGATAAGATTCTGACTACAAACATTTCCCTGGAATACATCCTCTTTCCTAACTGCAGAAGTGCTTACCTCACTGGGTCGGAGGAGCTGGAGACTCCTGAGGAAAAGGGCCATGCTACTTAAACTTCGCTTGGAATACATATTTGTTAAATCAAATGAGTGAATGAATTAGCAAATTTAATTGATTAATGGATTTATGTAGACATATTTTATTTTAAGGGCTACATGGCCTTTCCCTAAGCCCCAATGTGGGGCAATCACTAAATCTGAAGCTATTCTGGCCACTGGAAGTACTTCTAGGGCTAGAAAATTTAAGAGTGCCATAGAAATCCATAAGCGTGAAAACAAAAAGGTATTTTATGATTGATTCATGCATTGATAATGCCTTAAGACAGGATGTATCAAGCCTTAAAGTACATGGGATAGTCAAAGTGTACATTTTGATTTGTAGGTCTGGGAGCTGAGATTGCAGATTTTTTACAAGTACCCAAGTGATGTTGATACAGGTCCTAGTGGTCTCCTAACTACACATTAAATAACAAGATTCTAAGGGATCTTGGTGGTCATATGCTTAAGTACCCTCCTTTGCAGATGGGGCAACCGAGTCCCAGGAAGAGCAGCTGACTTCCAAGTAAGTCAAAGTAAGGCAATGGAAGAGCAGAGATCAGACTTAAAATTTCTCATTTGGGTAATAAGGTAGTTTCCACTACCTAACCTGAACATCTAGTTATAAAGTTGCTCTTATGAGACCGAGAGCAAGAGGTAAGGCAGAGAAAGAGGGAGCAGCACTCTATCTTCTCTGGGTAGCCCGGTACCTCTATTCTTACCCCATTCCTACATGTGAGGGTGAGGTCTTCCTTTTCTCCATCCCCCTTTTCTCCTAAAAGTTCAGAGTATAGGTTAAAGGAGAGATATTTCTGAGGCTAAGAGAAAACTATTCCAACTCTTTCTTCCTTCTACCTGACAGAGTAGCAGGCCAAGGCAGGTCACCGAAACTAGAATTTCTCTTCCTCAAGGGAAGTCATAAAAAGTCTAATCTTTCCTTGCCTTTCTTTCCTGGAGCTGGACGTAGAGAAATTCTCTGGCTTATCTTATCTGGTAGTAAATCTTAAAAGTCCATTTCAGGGGCCGGGGATTTAGCTCAGTGGCTTCATCACCTGCTGCGCAGGCGCAAGGACCCAAGTTCAATCCCCAGTACAAAAAAAAAAAAAAAAAAGTCCATTTCAGAAGGAGTCCTGCTCCATACTGCATAGAAAGGCCTAGACATGCTTTGATCATGTCTATGCAACAAAGTCTTCATAAAAACCCAATTGGTGGGCTGAAGATTAGTAAAGAAATTGCCTGGCATTTGCAAGTTCCTAGGTTTGATCCCCAGCACCCGCACACTCTCACAAACAGTGAGATACCGTTTTCTGAATGTGTTGGTTCATGCCTGTGATCCCAGCTACTCTAGAGACGGAGGCAGAAGGATCACAGATTTGAAGTCAGCATAGGTAACGTAGTAAAACCCTGACTCAAAATTTTAAAAAGGCTGTGGACATAGCTCAGTGGTAGGGCGTATGCCTGGTATGCTCAGGGCCCTGGGTTGGATCCCCAATATCACACACACACACGCACACACACACACACACGCAATCCAAATGGACAGGATCTGGAGATCTACGGGCTTGCTTGAATGCGTGGCAGTTCCCGGAGGATAGGACACAGAAGGGAGCTCCACACACTTTGCACATTTCTTGCCCCATGTGCCTCCTCATTTGTGTCCTTTGTAGCATCCTTAAAACTAAACTGGTAAGGGCTGGGTATGTAGCTCAGTGGTGCCACACCTGCCTGGCAGGTGCAAGGTCCTGAGTTCAATCCCTGGTACCAGGAAAAAAAAAAAACAAACTAAAACTAAACTGGTCTGTGTGTTTCCCTGAGTTCTGTGAACCACTCTAATAAATTAATTGAACCTAAGGAGGAGGTTACCTGAACTCTAATTTATAGCAGTCAATCAGAAGCACAGGCAAAATAATCCTGGGGCTTGCAGTTGGCTTTTGAAACAGGGCAGTCTTGTGGACTGAGCCCTCAGCCTGTGGGATCCGGCACTATCTCCAGGTAGACAGGGTCAGAATTGAGTTAGGGGACATCCAGCTGGTATCCGTTGCAGGACTGATTACTTACTCAGTGTGTGGGGGAAAGCGGCCACATATCTGTAGCCAGAAGTGATCATGTTGTGAGTGTAAAGTAGGAGAAACTGAGTCTGACTTTTTAAAAATCTATATCATCAGGGGGAGTATCTGCAGAACTGACATCATGGTGAGTATAACATCATATGTAAGGTGATATCTAATCTGTTCCCCAAAGCTCCTTTGTTCCTTTCATTCACCCAAAATTTTACAACTAGTGAGCTGCAGCAGTGCTGGTCACCTAGATTTAAGATCATGAGATGAAGCCAGGTGTGGTGATGCAGGCCTATAGTTCCAGCAGCTCTGGGAGGCACAGACCTGGCAGCAGGCTGATTATATTGGACTGCTTCTCTCATGGAAAGGGTAGCACTTGATTCTTACTGGCATAGGCACTTATTCTGGGTACGGATTTTCCTTCCCTGCATGTAATGCTTCTGCCAAAACTAACATGTGGACTCACAGAATGCCTTATCCACCATCAGGCTATTCTACCCAGCATAGCATCTGATCAAGGAATATATTTTATGGCCAGAGAAATGAGGCAATGGGCCTCATATTCATGGAATCCACTTGTCTTACCATGATCCTCACCATCCAGAAGCAGTTGGATTTATAGAAAGGTGGAATGGCCTTTTGAAGATGCAGTTACAGCATCAGCTAGGTGGCAATAGGTTGCAGGGCTGAAGCAAAGTTCTTCAAAAGGTTATATATGCTTTGAATCAGCATCCACTGTATGGTACTGTGTCTCCCATACCCAGGATTCATGGGTCCAGGAATCAAGGGATGGAAGTGGGAATGGTACCATCCACCATTACCCCCAGTGATCCATTAGCAAAATGTTTCCTTCACATTCCTACCACCTTATGCTCTGCTGGCCTAGAAATCTTAGTTGCAGAGAGGGAAAGGCTTGTACCAGGAAGCGCAACAATAATTCAGTTGAACTGGAAGCTAAGACTTCCTCTTGATTATTTTGAGCTCCTCATACCTCTCAGTGAATGAGCTAAAAAGGGAGTTACTGGGCCGGGGATTTAGCTCAGTGGTTTCGCCACCTGCTGCGCAAGTGCAAGGACCAGAGTTCGATCCCTGGTACCAAAAAAAAAAAAAAAAAAAAAGGGAGTTACTGTTGGGCATGGTGGTGCATGCTTATAATCCCAGCACTTGGGGAGGATAAGGCAAGAAGAGCACTGCAAGTTTGAGGCCAGCCTGGTCTACATAGTTACATAGTGACTTCAAAGGCAGCCTGGACTACACAGTAAGTTCCTGTTGAGGGGGTGTGGGGGGCTGGCAGAGGTGACTGACTCAGATTATCAAGGAGAAGTTAAAATATTACTCTGCAATGGAGGAAAGAAAGAAAATACTTGGAGTGCACATCCCTTAGGGCACCTCCTACTATTAGAATGCCCTATTATTAGGGTCAATGGGAAACTACAACAACCCAATTCAGCAGGATGACAAATGGTCCAGACTCTTCAGGAATGAAGGTGTGGGTCACCGCACCAGGGAAAGAACCAAGACCTACTGAGGTGCTTGCTGAAGGCCGGGAGAATACAGAATGGGTAGTAGAATACAGAGGGTAACTGTTACAGAGCAGTTACCCTGTAACTGACCAGTTACAGAAACAAGGATTGCAGTTGTAATTGTTCTCTCCTATTCTGTTAATATGCTTCCTCTGAAACAATAATGATAGGCTTAATACTGATTCTTAAATATTGTTAAACCTATGTTATAATGTTTAAGTTCTGATATGTTAGGAGTAAGCATCCCCCAAAGAAAACTTGCCTTCTAATCTGGGAAGGGAATTAGAGCATTTCTGTTTGAATGCCAGATAGTTGTACAATGTTAGGTACAATTATGCACTTGTCTTTGTATCTGGAGACTAAGAATGGTTTATGGAAATGTTGTCAGGTTCTGGTTGTCAGGTTGACAATGGGTGGATGGTAATAGTTAACTGTTGTGTCAACTTGAGTAAGAAATGCCCAATTGATTGGCTTAGCATAGTTCTGGGTGTGGCTGAATGGATTTACTGAAAATGGAAGACCCTCCATGGATGTGAGTGGCAACAACCAATAGGCTTGTAGCCTGAGTGGAATAAAAAGGGAAAAGAAGGAAGAGTCACTTCTGTTTCTTTGGAGGAGCTCCAGTATTCACCCTTGCCTTGGATATCCATCTCCCAGCTCCTAGCACAAACTCTTCAGTCTTTCAGTACAAACTTCAGCTTCCTGATACAGGCTTGATTGGGACTCTACTGCAGATTCTTGGATGTGAGCTGCAGGTCTTCAACTTGACTAGATGCTTTGGATCTCCAGCACACAGATAGCCCTTTTGCAGTCTTCCACACCTGACTCTACAGGCAGACATTGTAAGCCTACCCTGTAAATCTGTGTGTGTGTGTGTGTGTGTGTGTGTCTTATATTAAATCTGTTTCTCTAGTGAGCAATAACTGACACACTGCTGGATTAATTCTTCAGACTATCTACAGGTAGAGATAATACAAACCATACTTGTATCCAAATTCTGACAACCTAAACCCTGAAGAAATGATACAAGGGGAAAGTTTCAATTATTTAAAAGTAGAATCAACAAAACCCAGGAGACTTCTGAGGTCATGTAATCCAATATATCACTCAGTGTCGGAATCCCTTCTGTAATATATTGTCGTGTCTGGACCTACCTGGGCCATTTGACTCAAGTTTCCCCCATGCCCAGCAAATGTCCCCATATAAACACAGGCCCCAGCACCCCTTTGTCCAGACTTAGTTCTAGCTGCTCCCCCAGGCTTACTACATGCTTGAATCCCAGCCATCTCCAAATTACCCCATCTTCTGATCTTGTTACTCATTGATCCCTGTTTATGAGTTTGCTTTGTCCTTTGGGTCTGATATTCCACTAAGATAAGACCAGGATGCAATGAACAGTAATTAAGTTGGGGAGCCCAGGTCAGGGCCAGATAAAGAAGAATACTCTACTCTTCTTAATTTTACCTTCCTTTAATAGTTTCTATCCAGAGAATCCTAGCTCTATTTTCACTGATCTTTTTGAAATCACCTTCTTTGTGTGTGTGTGTGTTTGTGTGTGTGTGTGTGTGTGTTTTACTGAGGATTGAACCCAGAGCCGTTGCACTGAACTATAACCCCAGACATTTTTATTTTTTACTTTGAGATGAGGTCTCATTAAATTGCCTGGGTGAGACTTGAATTTGCAATCCTCCAGCCTCAATTGAAGAGGCCTGGAATTACAGGCCTGCACCACCATGACTGGCTTTACCTTCTTCATCTGACTTCACTTGTCTCCTGAAAATGTTGCAGTCACTATTTCCTAGTGTTCCCATTTTTTCTATGTCTCTACTCAGCTCTTCTGCACTGAATAGGGTTCAGTTAAGAATAACATTCTTTTGGACCGGGGATTTAGCTCAGTGGTTCAGGTGCCTACCTTGTAAGTGCAAGGTCCCAAGTTCAATCCCCAGTACCAAAAAACAAAAATAAATAACATTTTTTGAATCCTCAGGAGGCAGTGGTGTCCAAAATTTAGGTACCTATACCAGGGACATAAGATGGGGCTTAGAGATCTGGAAAAAGAAATTTTTTTTTGGTTTTTGGAGGCAGGTTCTCCATTTGTAGTTCAGTAGCCTAGGCTGGCCTCAAACTTGAGGTGATCCTCCTGCCTCAGCCTCCTGAGGGCTGGGTTTACAGGTTTGTGCCACCATGCCCAGCTAGATATCTGAATTTTAATAAGCATTTCAGGAGATTCTGTTGCAGGTAACCAAAAGCCTAACTTGGAGAAATGTTGATGTGAATTTTGGTGTCAGATAAACTGGAGTTCAAATCCTAGCTTTGCACCTTACTAGTTGTATGACTTTGGACAAATTAGTTCACTGGATAAGTCCATTTCCCCATTTTTAATAAAAGGGTGATAAAATCCATCTCTGAGTGTTAGAACCATGAAATAAAGTGAGGTACTAAGCAGTGTGGCTTCATTAAATACAGACTAACATCACCATTAGTGTAACTGTTTCCTTTATCTTGAAAATAGGGAAATTATTAGAAAAAAATAATAATTTATTGCATGTCTTTTTAGTGGGCTAAGATTGTTAATGGATGCCTGTGAGTCTCCTGATCACATTGTGATTTTCCTTTGTATGAGTTTTGTGATTCTGCTCAATAATTTATCACCATTTCCATGCATAGCCATGGACCTTGCATTTAGTAGAGAATCAAAATTTAACAAATAGTTTTGAATGAGTGAATGCTATCTGGCCAGGCCCTGTGTGCTATACCCTCACTGCTGCGTCACATGTGTTCTCCCCTTCCCAGATGTTCTTCGGGATTCTCTCACCATGTAGCACTACTTCAACTCTTTTTGACCCGAGACCTTTCCTATTTCCTCATTCTGAGTGAAGAGTGTCATCTGGTGTAGCCTTGATAATACCTTCTTTGCATTAAAACTTCAGAGTCACTTTATCTTATAAAGCATGCTGTGTGTGTATAGGGTTTTTTTTTTTCTAGTACTGAGGATTGAATCCAGGGTCTTCACACTGAGCTACATCCCCAACCGTTTTTTATTTTCAGATAGGGGCTCTTGCCTAGTTGCTAAGTTGCTAAGTTGCCTGGGCTGGGCTTGAGCTTGCCATCCTCCTACCTCAGCCTCCCAGAATGCTGGAATTACAGATGTGCACCACCATGCCTAGCATATACAGTGTAGCATTTTAAAAGTGATTAATAATGGGCAATGGGGTTGGAGACATGAGAGCAATGAAGAATCGAGGTGATGGGTAGGGGCATAGCTTTGAGGTTACAGGGGACCATGTTTTTCTTGCACAGCAGTGTTCCTTTTCGTTTTTCTTCTTAATTCAGGTGCTCTTCAGGTTTTATTAAAATTTCCTTTTAATTCAAGACTTTGCAAACAGTATCAAAGAAATAATTCAGAAGAATTGAACTTGCGCTGTGAATAAGTTTCATTTGAAGTTCTCCATCAATGAAGCAATACATGTAGCAACTATAGAGAGCTCACGTGTGTAACTACAGTTGTCCCTTGGTATCTGCAGAGCATCAGTGCAGATCCTACCCATGGGTACTCAAGTACCTCCTATAAAATGGCATATTATTTTCATGTAACCTAGCACACCTTCTTGTATACTTTAAATCATCTCTAGATTAGTTATAACAACTAATATAATATGACACGTAAATAATTGTTATACTGTATTGTTTAGGGAATGACAAGGAATAAGTTTATGTTTTCAGTACAGACACATTTTTTTTCTCCAAATATTTCCAATCTGTGGTTGGTTGAATCTACCAATGCAGGATTGGTGGATATGGAGGGCAATTGTAATAGTATTGTGGGGACTGGGTGTTCAGATTAGAGGGCAGAAGAGGATGAAGTTAGGACCAAAGGCTTTGGGGCTCTCTCTCCCAGTTATATGCTAGGTGTGACCCCGGGAAAGTCACTTGTACCCTCTGAGCCTCTGTTTCCTCCTCTGTAAAGTATCTTACTTTTAAGGGTTGCTCTAATTAAATGAGATAAAGTATGGTAAGCACTTCGTGTGGGGCCTGGGTTAGAGTTAGCATTCATGGCACTTCCTGGCTTTCCTATTCATACTTTGTCCTCTGAGTTGCTAATTCCTGTTGTTAACCAAGAACATGTTTATCTCTCAGGAGCTGCATTTCTCTCCTAATACAGATACGTATGCACAGGGCATGAGGAAAATGCCTGTAAATGGCTGCCCCCTCTACCTCTAAACCAAATCTTGTGTCATTACTTTAGGAAAATTTTATAGGTCAATGAATCCCAATCTGGCTTGTCCTTAGATTCACCTGTAATGCTTTAGCAAAATACAATATCCAGGTCTCACTCCCAGTCCTTTTGAATTGGAATCTTAGTGGCTAAAAAACACTGTAATAAAAACACCTGGAGTTACACACGTAAAAAGATTAACTTCAGAGACGAGTGTTACCTGGTAAACATGATCAGCACCTCCAAGGGGCCTCTCTTTTACATGGGATAGAGCTGAAAAAAGCTCAAAAGTTTTTAGTTCCTGCTTCATGTTTCTTTCAAGAATGCTGCTGGGTATGGTGGTACACACCTGTAATCTCAGCACTTGGGAGGCTGAGACAGTGGGATCACCATGAGGCCACGAGTTAGGGGCCAGCCTGGGCTACATAGTGAGTTCAAGGCCAGCCTGAACTATGTAGCGAGATCCTGTCTCAAAAAAACAAAAACAAAAAACCAGAATGCAACATAAGCCTGCTTTAAACTTCACCTAGTATCCCTGAGAGCCTTCCTCTTCTGCAGGTGCAATTGCTAATGTTATTAGGAAACAGTGCCTCCGAGCCCTCCCAATAAAGCATCTTTGGTGTGTACATTTACCTATGACTGGTGCTCCAAGGGAGTGTTGTAAGGACTGAGCCTTCAGCATGTACTTTCTTTGCTTAAATGACCTAACACACCCCAAGACGAAGATTAAAGTTTATGTTCCCCAGTCAGAAAGAAGTCTGAGTGGGGCAACTCAGCCACTGAGAGGAAGAGGAGCGGGGAGGAGACCAGGGGCAGAAGGAGGAGGCCTGTTTTTGTTACATGGGGGAAATCCCGACCTGAGTTGAAGCTGTCTCTATGGAAGCTCAGAGGTGGCCAAGGGCAGCATCATGTTAGTGGCCCTGGGCCTGTGCTTCACTTAGAGAGTCTTTCTTCACACACCGTATTCCTGAAAAGCAAGGTGCAAACAGCTTCTGCAAACTGGATCTGCTGCCCATTGCTATCTTCTCCGACTTGGCTTGCTTTCTGTTGGCACCAGCTCTGAACACCTGAGCTCTTAATGTCTCTTCTTGTATCTGTCAACAGGCAATCTGTACACTGATTGTTAAATGTTCTTTTCTCCTCACAGAAGAGGGATTCACCACCTAATTTGCACTGTAACTGAAAAGTTGCAGGTGTCAGGTTTCCATTAAATGGTGCTCTGTATTTAGAATTCTTATTGCTCCTTCTTGTCTACCCAACCTCACCCATGACATACACATTATAGGGAACCAAAAATCAGGGGCGTCTTCCCCTATAAACAGTGGGGAGATTCAGAAAATGTAAGCAAGTTCCACGAAAGACGTGCTAGGGCTTGATTTTGAATTTCACTTCTTCAAGACAAGGAAGTAAGGTTGAGTATTCATGTGTTCCAGTAGTCATTTGAAATATGTTGCTTACCCTGGGAGGAAAAAGGGAAAAAGCTTCAGGAAAGATGGGAGGAGAGAAGGGAATGATATACATGACAGTCTCTCCACCATAGCACTGCTGACATTTAGGGGCCAGATATCTGTGTTGTGGGAATGACTATATGTTGTAGACTATTAAACAGCATCTAAGGCCTCTACCCTGTAGATGATTATAGTATCTTCTGTCCCAGTTATGACAACCAAAAATGTCCACAGTCTTTGCCAAATCTTCCCTGGAAGGCAAAATTGCCCAATTGAGAACCAGTGGAAGGGTCACCCATGGGAAAACTTGCATTAAGCAATCCTCTGGGTGATTCCTAGACGCTGCTCTGTAATAATAATATAATAATTGGTCTTTCCTTAGCCTGTCTCTTTTTAAATTTTATTTAAAAATATTTTAGTACAGATATTCCTTGTTTAACGACCTACCTGTTTAACAACAGATTGGACTTATGACTGAGGCACAGTCTTTAGACTTAGACTCGCTGTTTGGATTTAGACCCTTTTTTTTTGTAGTTCTTTACATCTTGTTCACAGAGCCGCAATGTATTTTTTTGTATAGTATACCTTGTTTATATATATTTTTGCTCATTGTACAGAGCAGTACAGTACTGTAGTTTTATGTTCTGTTATACATTACAGTACTGTAAGAGTTATGTAAATAAAAGCAAAGTCACCAAGTTTGGAGTCTCATTTGACCATTTCTTTGTTCTGAAGATTGTAATGTACATACTATATACAGTTCCTCATTTAATGACCAATTCGGTTAACAGGAGCAGAACTTGGTCCTTAAACGAGGACTGTCTGTACTTGGGATGGAGCCCAGGGCTTGGGTCTGTACCTGGGATTGCTTCTCAGGGTGCTGTGAGAATAAAACAAGATATTGGCTGGATAAATATGTTGAGTACCAACATGCCATCCAGGTCTACTGTGGGAACTCAGATGCAAACTGGGAAGTCTCTACTGCAAGGGGCTCATAATCCTGAAGTATGAAGAGGTGTTGAGACAATTCGCTAAACTATGTGAACCAGGAGAAACAATTGGAATCCCACTGCAAACTTTTCCTTCCACAATGAGGAAATGGAGGCCAGTGTGGGGCAGAGCTGGGACGAGAGCCCTGTGTGGGTGATTATACCTGAGCCTGGGTCCTGAGCCCTATGTTGGGGTGCTGTCTGTAGCCTACACACCTAGCCAGCCTTTTTCTGGGGCCTAGACCCACTACTTTGTTCTCTGTGATCCAGCGAAGGGGGATGAATGACAGAGACACAGAGTCAGTTTAACCTGCAAGCAGCCAGGGGGCTCTTGCCTCTTAGTAGGCAGAGGAGCTTCTGGAGTCTGGCTCATCTTGCCTTTATTCTCCCAAACACAGGTACAAGCAATCAAAGTAACACACGATCCATCTGCTTTCCAATATCCATTAGTACATGCTCTGGTAAACAATTTAACCTCAGCTGTATGCAATCACCCCTGAGTGCAGCCTTTCTCCTTTGTGTTCACAGAGGAGGCCAATTAGGCCTCAATTCTCCTCTGGTCTCCTGCAGGTGATTGTCAGAGCAGGTTGTTTTTACAAATATAGGTATTTCTCTAATTTTAGACAAGAGCACTAATGATTCAAGGCAGCATGTGACACGGGCTGTGAGAGCAGGGTCATGGCCCTCAATGAGAGGAAATGGGAAACAGATGGAAGCCCTTGGAGAATTCTTCCTAAAGGCTGGACAGGATTTGAAAGGCAGAGTTGGGCATTGGCATGGTAGGTAGAGGTGACAGAGAAACAATGGTGCGGGGGCTGAAAAACACAAGGACACATCTGAGGAAGAGCAAGTTTTCCAGCTTTGGAGGAGATCAAGTTGTCATAGGAAGTAATAGGAAGGAAGATGGTCTAGAAACTGAGAAATGTTAAAGTAAAATATAGTGTGAAAGCCCGTTGGAAACTAAAATAGTATTTTCTATCTTCAAAGGATGTTAATTAACTCTGCTTCTAACAGGAAAAAGTAAGACACAAAAGTTGAAGTGACTGGATTTGGTCAGTGTTATCAAAACAAGGTTTATCTTTCTTACCAGCCACAAACTCTTCTCCCACTTGTTTCCCTTTCCCAAGAGACTGTTGGTAGGTACAGTGGCTCTGTTTGCTTTATCACAGCCCCATCACTGTCCCTTGGGGTGGCTTGTGTTGTTCCACCAGTGCAGGAATCCATAGTACCTGTGAGTAGTGGGTGTTTCAGTTAACCAGTGGTGCCCTTGGGTCTTGGGTGCCCCAGGCTTTCGGGGTGATTGGCAGCCAGTCTAGGTCAGCCTGGAAGCATTTAGACTGTCTTTCTACAGCCACCAAGGAGCTGCCACCAGCAAATAGACCATCGGAGCAGTCAAGCAGAGATCCTCACAAGAGAGCTTTTGAATAAATGAAGTTGTTCTGAATGGCCCTGTTATTGAAATGACTGCACTTGCCCAAAAAAATGGACTCTGTCAGAGGTCAGGGCTGGAGGGTGGCTGACTGAGCAGCACCTGCTGCATGAGGAGTTTCAGCACTGCACACTTGGTCCCCGAGGACTATGATTCTAGCCTCCAACCTACACTGAGAGCAAAATAAAGTACGCTGTGTGTGTTCTGCTTGTCTATGGCTTTCTGACTTCCTATGTACACCTTTCCCTTGTTTTGAACCGACCTATTGTCTTTTTTGGAGGACACAATTCAACCCATGACGCCATGTCCCCACTATCTCTCCCCACTCCGGCAGGGAATGCTGCGCTTGAATCACCTGAGGTCAGGGTAGGGGGAGAACAGGGTGGCGGGGGAGGTATGAATCCAGGGAGCGGGTAGCTTGGAAGGAGAGCATCACCCAAACTCACGGTGTAGAGAGAAGTGAGGACTGATGTTGGCATTTGGCTTTCCCCCTGTCCCCCTGCACCCCCTCCCCAACCTTTTTCTTTGGCCACAGTCTTCCCCTTTTATTGCCCTTGTGTAGATAAATTGCTTTGGCTCTTGATGAGATCTAGGACATTGTTTGGACTCCTATGGATAAGGATAAAATTTTATTTAAGCACCTCTACCATGATTTATAGAAATTAGAAAAAGTGAAAGGGATCCTTTTGCTCTTTGAGTACAGGATTCATGGCATTGCTTAATTATGCAGCATTTATATATAACAGCACACATGGAGTAAATATCTGTTAGATGGGAAACTGGCCCCAACTCTAAAAAAAAAACCCAACTAAGATAGTATGATAATAGAATGAGTTAGGTGCAGAAGGAACAAATGGATGACATACTTTGGATGTAGGGGATTTGGGGAAGCCCAGCTGGTGAGATGATGAAGAAGGTGCTAAGAACAGGAAAGGTTCTAGGGTAAGGGAATGGGCTGAGCAAAAACCTCAAGGCAGGCCGAACAGCTTTGGACATGTTAGAGAAACTAAATGAAAACCAGGGCAGCTGGGCTCTACCAAGCAAAGGGGAAGTACAGGAGGAAGTAAGGTTGGAGGAGAAGGCTGGGGCCAAGTCCTTTGTGTATGGTATTTCACTTGAATACAGACAGAAACTGCTGAAGAATTTTAAATAGGGGACTGAGGTGTTAGTCACGTGTTTTGGCTTTGTTTTGTATTTTAATTGAGGTATATAACCTACGGTAAAGTGTACAAATATAAAGCACACTACAGTATTTTATATAGGTGTACTCTGACTGAGATACAGAATGTTTCCATCATGTAGTTAGTTTTTCAGATCATGTTTGCTGATATGTCAAGAATATATGGAAGAGGGCTGGGGATTTAGCTCAGTGGTGCCACCGCCTGCCTTGCAAGCCCAAGGTCCCGAGTTCGATCCCCGTGCAAAAAAAAACAAAAACAAAAACAAACAAATAAAAAAGAATATATGGAAGAGAGAGTGGAAAAGGGAAGATTAGAAATGTTTTGCATCTGTTTAGTAGAGATGATGGTGGCTTAGATGAGCATGGGATAACAGTGAGGAGGAAGAGAAGTGAGCTATTTGAAATGAATTTTGCTCATGGAATAGATAGGAGGAGCAAGGAAAAGTACTGATCCCTAGGTGTGAAGCTTACAGAACCTTTACAGTGGACTCCTTTACAGAAGTGGAGCAGGCTAAATGAAGGACAGATATTTGATGGAGGTGGGGAGAGAATATTCTATCTGGGACATGTTCATTTTTTAAAATAAATTTTATTTTACGTTATCCCATTCCCCCCTCAAGACCCCTCTCCTCCCTATGTACAAAAGTTTGTGTCCATTTTTTCCTTCTATTTTCACTTTTTTTTCTTGTCCCTTCCTTTCTCCCCTTTTTCCTCCCTTGTTCCCCTTCCCATTTGAACCCTTTCTTCCTATTTCCCAACATCCATTATACCATTATACATTTCAGTCCTTATTTGGGTCATGTTCATTTTTAAATGCTTGTGAAATGTACAAGTGGAGTGGTCAAACAGATAGGACTGTGCCAAAAATACAAATCTGAGAGGTACCAGTATAATAGTTAGATTACTTAATGAAACGGAGTAACAAGGAAAACAGAAAACATTTCAGGACCAAGACTGAAAAAAATTCCAATATTTACAATCAGAGATTGGAGGAGCCAACAAAGAAAACCAAGGTGGGGAAATCTAAGAAAAGGAGAAGGTGAAAAACAAGATGGGAAAGTGTGGTCCAGTCTGGTGTGTGCGATCCTGGTGTGTATGTGTAGGGGAGAATCTATAAGAAATTTACATCCATTCATCTGGTGATATGGAAATCCTGGTGACCTTGAGAAGTCACCTCAGCGGAGCAGGTGGGTATCAGTCAGATTTGAGCAGGTTGAAGAGAATAAGAGGTATTTAGTAGAGGTCACTGTTTTGAAGACATTGAGACAAAAGGAGAGATTTAGTGCTGAAAGAAAAAAACAGATATTTGTTGTAGCCAGAGTCACTTGCCATAAAGAGAAATTTATTTTTTTGCAATACCGGAGATAGAACTCAGGACTTTGCACTTGTGAGGCAGTTGCGACACCACTGAGCTAAATCCCCAGCTCCTTATAAAAAGAAAATTTTATTATTTATTTATTTTTTGGTACTGGGGATCGAACTCGGGACCTTGCGCTTGCAAGACAGGCGCTGGAACCACTGAGCTAAATCCTCGGCCCAAGAAAATTTTAAACTAAGAGACACTAGGGTCTAATTCTGAGAGAGAGAGAGAGAGAGAAAGAGACAAAATAGAGAAAACCTACAGATCCAGGACCATGAGGAAGTGAGGAGGATAGAATCCAAGGTAGAAGTGAAAGAGAAGAAAAAAAAAAGAGAGAGAAGGAAAAAACAGATACAAACATTGTTAGCTTTAGAAATTTGGTGATGAGAAGATGAAATTAGTTCCTATTTCTCTATTTTGAATGAAAGAAGTGAAAGAGAAATAAGGGGCATGCTAATCATCTTTCTGTTGCTGTGACAAAATACCTGGGGAAAACAACTTAAAGGAGAATAGATTTAGTTTGGCTCACAATTTTAGAGATTTCAGTCCATCGTTGCTTGGCCATGGAGGAAAGCTGCTTACCTCCTGGTAGCCAGAAAGCAAAAAGTGACACATAGGAAGAGGCTGGAAAACACTGTAGCCTCAACAGCATGCCCCTACTTCCTTCTACTAGTCCCTGTCTTCTAAATTTCCACCATCTCTCCATAGCTTCATTAGCTGGGGGCCAAACCTTCAACACACAAGGTTTTGGGGGGGACATTTAAGACCCAAACTATAATAAGGGGCATGGATGCTTGAAGATTAGATATGAAATCATTGTTTAAAGAATTTACAGAGTTACACTTAGATGGATGGCTGACCAGGAATAAGTGCCTATTTGAAGTCTGTGATCATAAATCCAAAGTGAAAGCCAGTCTTGCATGACTTTCTCTAACCACATGTTGCAATGCTTGGTAGAGAAAGCAAAATTTGACTTCTGCTGAGCAAGCTTAAGTAGCAGTGGTGACACTCAGTGACTACTCCTTGAAGTACACTTTCTTGGTTGTAGATTGTCATCAGATCCCAGGCAGCTGAGGATTCTGCTCCACTAGAGCGACACCCAAGGCCTTCCCTTCTCCCTACAGGGTCTCTCACAGGGCTCTGCTTCCCAGCTTGGGCATTCTAAGGTGATGGAGAGGCTGCTGTTTGGGGAGGTAGCTGCATCAGACTGTCAAAGCCCTGAAGGCAATCTGAGAGCTGTTAGCTGTAGAGCTCAGGCCTGTACTTCCCAACTAGATTCCTAGAATTCTGAGATACAGTACATCCTGCATCCTGGGTGGCTTTGGGCATTTTAAAGCCCTGCTCAGGTTAAGACAAATGCCAGGTCATGACACCTGGGGGCTGTTCTAGCCCACAGTTTTCCTGGGAATCGCCATCCCAGCTGACTCAAGAGCTGAGTGAGGGCTCCCCTTCTCTACAACCTCCCCCAAATCGACTATTTCTCTGGATTCAAAGAGGATCCTTTTGTCCCTGGCTCTGCTTGACCCAGGTCTGGGAATCTGGCCTAGTCTAGAAGGAATCACAAGTTCCTCCCCAAGGTTTATTGCCCTGTCACAGGTACCCGGCTGACTTCTAAGCCCAAGAGCTGGATGTCCCTTACTCAGAGGCTGTTCTACCCAAAGGAAAGAAGAAGAGAACCAAATAGGACAGCTTGCCCCCTTTGCAGCACCTTTTTGTCTCAGTATCTTTTACTGTTCTGACATTATAATTTAATATTTAAGGAATTATTACTAGGCATTTAAATCAAGGCATATTTCATAAACTTGAAGGAAAAAGAAAACCTTTCCTGTCAGTGTGATCTCTTAGAGGCAAGGTGACAATAGAAGTCCTTCCCAAGATGGAGAAGGCACAATGGGAGGTGGGTGAGGAAGAAGAAACTATGGCTGGGAGTCAGACAGATGTGGGTTCGCATCCCAGCTCTGCCAGTCAGTAACTGTAACACTTGGACAAGTCCCTGACCTTCCCAGGTCCTCAGCATTCCCTGTGTGAAGTGGGGATAATTTCTCCTTCACAGAGCTGGTGAGATAATTAAATAAGGCACCATCTGTGAAGTGCCTGGAATTGGAACAGTCACTCAGTGACTGGTATCTTGAAAATTCATAAATTCAGGTCATCCAAAACTGGGCCATATACACAGCCTGGTCAAAAAATATGGTGTGTGTTTAAATTTAAAATTTTATTACAGTAAAAAACACATTGCCATGAATCCCCCTCAAAATACTTTTAACCCCTTACTTTTTTTTTGGGGGGGGGTGATACCTTTAGTAAGTATTAATATTTTTTAAAGATCAGTATTAATATGCACACTGCTTGTTCTGGGAAAACAGCTGACAGTTAGCCACATCCAACTACCTAGTTGATCACAGGTGTGTACCACCACGCCAGATCCCAACATTTTTTGAGACCAGGTTTTGCTAAACTGCCTAGGCAGGGCCAAACCTGCAATCATCCTACCACAGCCTCTACAGTAGCTGGAATTACAGGCATGTACCAGTGTGCCTGACTTGTTACAAATGATACTTCGTTTTTGAGCATTTACTATGTGCCAGGTACTGTACTAAATACTATCTCATGATCTGCAGAACCTAGGAAGAGAACTTTTTCTGAGAAAAATGAGCCTATGAATCTAGGCTCTTAGAAACTGCTGCTTACATGTTTTTGTTTCTTGGTACAAAGGATCAAACTTGGGACCTTGCACTTTTGAGGCAGGCGGTGGAACAACTGAGCTAAATCCCTGGCCCTTACATGTTTTTTTTGAAGCTGGGGATATCAAGCCCAGTGCCTAGGGCTTGCTAATACACACTTTACCTCTAGACTACAGCTCCCCACCCTCCTTTCAGACAAGGTCTTGCTATATAGTTCAGGCTGGCCTTGAACTATGTAGCCTTGAATCATGGTGAATGTCCTGGAACCCTGGGATTAGAGGTGCAATCCACCACACCTGGCTCCCAGCCTACTATTCTTTTTATTGCTTTTTTACATGCAAAAATATTACCCAACTTATTATTTTTTGCAGTACTGGGTTATTGAGCCCTGGCCCTTTTTATTTTTTGACACAGTGGCTAAGTTAAATTGTCCAAAAAAAAAAAAAATTTGTCTAGGCTGGGCTCTAATTTCCCAGCCTCTGCCCTCAGCCTCCCAGAGAGCTGGGATTAATGGTGTGCATCACGCCTGCTCTAACAAATATTGTTTTAAAAACTCGTGTATGAGAAGTGTTTTTAAAATTTTTTTTTGTACCAGGGATCAAATTTGGGTCCTTGTGCTTGTGCAGCAGGCAGCGAAACCACTGAGCTAAATCCCCAGCCCGCGTTTTTTAATTTTAATGGGCTTTCTCCCCCAGGCTAGGCTTGGAGCCTACGGAACCCCAGATCTCCCTGGAGAACATTTAACCCTGGACTCAGTTGGGGACAGGAGCAGGAAAAGCAAAACATCTCCTGGATTCCTGAGGATACATACAGCTCAGGAAGCCCCCAACCCGTTCTTTTTGGGACCCAGCACCAGGCTCTTGTGTCTGTAGAAGCCACTTTGTGGAGTATTCCCATCTCTTGACTCCCAGTACCTATGGGGGTAAGTACTATTCTTTGCCTCCAACATTTCACATAGTTAACCCCTTACTCTTAACACACTTATCTCATTGTTCTTGCCACTTTCTGAAGCAGTTCTAGAAGTCTTTCTTGAGTGTCTTTAGTTGCACTGTCACAGCTGCCTCAATGTCCTGAATTGATTCAAAACTTTTACTAAAATTTTGTCAAATAAAAACATTATGGGGCTGGGGATTTAGCCCAGTGGTTCCGGCACCTGCCTCACAAGCACAAGGTTCCACGTTCGATCCCCGGTGCCAAAAAACCCCACAAAAAACAAAAAACAAAAACCATTATGGTGTGTCTTCATCAACTTTATTCACAGGACTTGTCACCATGCAACTTTTAGCTCCTCCCCAAAGTCAAAATGACCATGAGAGATAAATGTTTTGAATTTATTGAGGACATTGAGGCAGTCATGAGAGTGCAACTAAAGACATTCCCAAAAGAGGACTTCCAGAAATGCTTCAGAAATTGGCAAGAATGGGATAAGTGTATTCAAAGTGAGAGGGAGTATGTTGAGGGGGATTAGTGACAATGTGTCTTTTACTGTAACAAATTGAAAATAATTTAAACATTCACCATATTTTTCAGACAATTTTAGTACAACTCCCGGTGTTATCATTTGCTAGATGTAGAAACGTACAGTATATAACTTTGAGTTTTAGTTTTCTCATAGGTCAAGTCAAGAACAATGTCTATTTTAAGAGATCACTATAATAGTTATGTAACCTACAAAAAATGCCTAGCATAGTATCTAACACATGAAGTCTCAAACTTGGCAGTGATTATGATTAATATTATTATAGACAGCTTAAGTGAGGTAGAAATATTATAGGCAAACAGGGAAAGGCTCTCAAAGAAATCAGTGTAGAAGATGAGAACACATTATAACTGTGGATGGAGGCCCATTCACTGAAGGCCAGGCCTCAAGACAAAGATGAAATGATTATACCTCCTTCCCAAGGGATAAACAATAATGACTGATCTTCTAAATAGGCATCAATCACCTGGAGGGGGGTGAGGCCTTAACCTGTCCCTTCCAGGAAAGTTCCTTGTTCTTTTCCTACACACCTAGTATGTGACTTACTTCCCCATTGGATCAATATTACTTAAGTGACCATACTTGTAATCTTATTGGTTGACTATAGTTTTGTCCCACCTTGTGCCCACCTCATGATTTTGCTCTATAAAACTTCTTTGAGAATTGGACTTGTGGGCAACCCACTTTCCGAGTCCCCTTCTGTCTCTCTTAGACAGAAGCTATCTATCCCTCCATAAATATTTCCTACTCTTAGCCTCCACTGTGCCTAGAATTCATTCTTTGATTTTAGAGAACAGGAACTTGGCGTATCAGACATCTAACAGGCTGGGAGTTATAATATTTCCTTTATATTATTCCTTTATCATACATCCTATATCGATATTACCCTGCTGAAACATTAAAGGGAGGAGATGCTGCTGGATCAAATCTATAGCCAGAGACATTAATGACTTATTTATAACATTAAGTCTATCCTTAAACCAACTTCATCTGCATTAAATAAATTATGCGATGTTATTTTCCCTTGCACACATCTACACATCACTCTCTAAATATTTAAAGCAAGAGAGATTTCCATTTGCTCTAAAGAGAAATGTGGTAAAATACTAGAATGGGCAAGAGAGGAAGGCTGTGCGATCTCTGAATTATAGGCAGCTAAGTTAGATAGAAATTAATATACAGTCAGAGGGACTGGGCTATCAAGGAAGTCAGCAGAAAAAATAAAGATCAGAATTGTGAATGGAGGCACATCTGAAGAAGACCAGGCCTCATGATAAAGATGCAATGGCCAGACCTACATGCCTCCCTAAGGGATAAGCAGTAACTTGAAATTACTGTAATTAGCACCACCTGGTCCAGTAAGTCCAGCTAGGCATCAGTGGCCCAGGTGGGTGACCAGAGCATCCAGACCCTTCCCTTCCCCAAAATGCTTTTGTTCTTTCCATGTACCCTTGCTATGTGACCCACTTCCCTATTGGATCAATATTAGCTAAGTGGCTATACTTATAATCCTATAGGTTGATTATAGTTTGACCTACATTATACCCACATATAATAAATAACCCTGACAATGGGCCTCAGTGGCAACCCACTTTCAGGACCATCCTGTTTCTCAGGAGCTATCTCTCCATAAATCCTATTCTTAACCTCCATTTTTCCTAAGAATTCATTCTTTGATTTCAAGGGACACCAATTCAGCACATCTGATATTGGGCAGGTTGAGAGTTATATTTCTCCTATATCATCTGTACAGTGCTTTCTCATATAGTCTTTTGAAGATTGTGTCTTTGCCAAGAGCAGACCCCTAATGCAGGATCTTTGTGCACCAGCCCTAAAGACCCAGGAGAAATCCTTTTCCATGGTCTCCTGTCCCTAGAACCAATTGCTTTAATGAGAAGAAATGCAAACTTGACCTGTGTGACCAGCAGGGATCCTGCCTCAGGCCTGCTTTGCTTTCTTTCCTTTCTTCTTGCTTCCTGGTTCTGCCCACTCCCTCCAGCTAGCCCCAACAGTTGAAAGTTTTCTGGCTTTCACTCCTTTGAGGTCTCTGTCCACGCCCATAGTTTAGGGAAGGCCTAATCTGTGTATACACAAACCTCTTCCTGGCTGGCTTAACTCTCCTTGGAAAACTGTTCACTAACCCATAAAAGGGCCCAAACACTTAAACCAAACATGGACTCAGTGTTCAAGCAGGGGTTTAAAATTGTGACCCATTTATTATAGACAGCTATAGGTAGTCAGATAGGGATAGGCTCTCGATAAAGTCAGGACAAAGGTAAAACATATTACAACAGTGGCCAGAGATGGATCCATTGGAGACCAGGCCTCAAGATAAAGATGAAATGGTCGGGTCTGCATACTTCTCTGAAGGACAAGATAAGCAGTAACACCTGGCCTAATGAAGTCTAGATAGACATCAGTCACCCTGGTGGGTGACCAAGACCTTCAGACCCATCATTTCCTAGAAAAAGTCTTTGTTCTTTTCATCCACACTTATGTGACTTGTTTCCACACTGCATCATTATTACCCAAGTGACTATACTTGTAACCTCATTGGTTGATAATAGCTTTAACCCATGTTGTACTCATGTGGTTTTTGCTCTATAAAATTTTCTTGTAAAGTGGGGTTCGGGACGCCTTCTGCCTCTCAGGAACTATCCTCTCAATAAATATTCTCTACTCTTAACCTCCAATGTTCCTAAAATTCATTCTTTGATTTTAGAGAATGTGAACTTGGCATACCAGACATCTAACAGGTTGGGAATTATAAGATTTCCCTCATATCATTTGGAGGTCCTATTTCATCTCCTATATTATCCCTGTAGCACTTTAATACAGATCGACCTTTCCTTTCTTTCCAAAGCTAATGCCTTGCTGTCTCTGAGTTTCCCAGGCCCTAACCCTTCTACCTTCCAGTGGCTTCCAGGTTCCACTAGTCCTGTTGGGCTGGGTGTGGTCCAGAGTTCCTATCTGTGCATTAGAGTGACAGTGATGGTGGCTCAGTTTTATTGTCATTCCTTGCAGAAGTGTTTCTTTAGCACCAGCTAAGCACTAAGCACTGTTCTAAATATTGAAAGAAGGTCAGCAGAGAACATGACAGTAAAGTCCCTGCCCTCACCAACCTTTGACTCTGAAAGGAGAGAAGCAAGAAACAAATACATAGCACAATGTTAGACGGCAGTAAGTGCCATTAAAATTCCACATCTGGGCCTGGAAAGCATGAAAGACTGGAGGTGCCACAGGATGATTTCTTGGTGGTAGTGATTTGAACAGGGACCTGAGCAAAAGGAAGGAGAGAGCCGTGGGAATGATAGGGTGAGTATTTGAGCCAAAGGGTACAGCCAATCCCTGAGGCAGGTGAACTTCCTGTGTTTGAAGAACAAGGAGGTCTCATTTTTTTCTATGTTGTCCTGTACTGAGCACTTTTGTTTTTAAATTGTGAAAACATATGCATAATATAGACACTAACATTTAAACTTTTTTTTTTTTTCATACTGGGGTTTGAACCCAGGGCCTAGCATTGAGCCATATCCCGATCTTTAAAAAATTTTTTATTGTGAGAAAGGATCTTGCTAAATTGCTCAGGCTGGCCTCAAATTTGTGATCCTCGGGCCTCAGCCTCCTGAGTAGCGGGGATTACAGACACGCATCACCACACCTGTATCACTTTTAGGTGTACAGTTCACCGTCACTAAGACATTCACACTGTTGTACAACCATCTCCAGCATTTCTTTTTTAATCTTCCCAAATTGAACCTCTGTATCCATTCAATAATAACTCTCCCCTCTCCCCAGCCCTTGGAAACCACCATTACACTTTCTGTGCTGAACACCAAACACATGGTATTATCGTCTCAATACATCCATAGTCCAGGTTTTAACTATCACACTCTTTTCTACAGAGGGGGAAACAGTGACTAAAGGAACTGCCTGAGATCACACAGCTAGTGAGCAGCAGAAGAGGGTTTTAAACCATAGTTTTTCTCATTCAGGCTTCTATTAATTAATTGATTGATTAATTTACCTCTCTGGTGGGGGTGAAATTCTGTTTTGCTGAAGGTTTGGCATGGATTATAGAAGATATACTGGAATAGGAAGGGGTTTGAATCTGAATGGTCCTATTTGGGTTGTGGAAGGGGCTGCATCCTAGAGACATGGGTTGAGGGTAGAGGGGCAGGCAGGTGATCAACATCTGTCTTTTTTTCCCCTCTACTCATCATCTGAGTTGTTGCTGAACGGGTAATAAGCTGCCCTGAGTGGGTGGGCACGGGGCATCTTTGGTGCCTGGTATCCAGTCACCCAATAGAAACTTGTCATTGTTAATTTATTACTGGTACTTAACACAGTTGGAGGTACTGCAAAAAGAATGACTCAGGAGCTACACATGACATGGACAAAACGATGCAGCTGCTACCAGGAAGTAAAAGCACAGGAAGAGGAAGTTGGGATGGGACAGGACCTGGCTTTCACCTATGAGCAGAAGGGCATTTTTGAAGAGAAGGTGTATAGAAGTTGGACTGAGTGGCTGTATCTGTCACAGCTGGCCATGACAACCTGCGCTGTTCTAATACCCAGGAAGGGCTATTGGTTTTCTGGTTTGGTGGTCTGGGCTTTGATGCCAGGGAGCAGAAAGGGCTGGGATAAATTTCTTATGCCTCTGAGGCTATTCCCTCCTTTGCAAACATAATCACACCAACTTTTCATGGTTGATGAGAGGATCCAAAGACATCAGGTGTGTCAGATATCTATTCTGTATCTGGCACATACATAGTAGGTGCCCAATAAATGTTCACTCATTGTCTGGGTAGAGCATGAACTCATACCCTCTAGCAAGGAACAAAGTCTCTTCCTTCCCAGTCAGCAGCATTTGACCTGCTGACTCCTCCTCTTTAATCATCAGGTTCAGCTTTAGATTTGAGGACCCTTGCTACATAGTTTGATGTTCAGACTTAGTGAAGAAGGGTGCACACAGGGGTACTTGAATTTTCGGGAACAGTCTGGTCACTATGGTTCTGATCTCTTTTGGGGTACCTCCTTAGATGCAGATGTATTAGAAGGCAGGATGTTTCCTGTGCCTCACGCCCCATTGTGGGAACAGAAAGGGTCTGGTCCTGCTCAACATTGGAATCTGGAAGGAAGGACAGAGTTGAATGGAGGGTCGGAATCATTTATCCAGCCCCTAGAGCCTGCCCGTTTCTTAATCTGGGGCTTCAGTCTCCTGCTGATTCTGTGGGCACCCCATGTCTTTTCCACAAGTCCCCTTTCGATGTGGCACAATCGATCAGTTTCTGTTGCTTCCAAGTAAGGACACTGGTGTTACACAAGATCTTCTCAGATCAATTCAGAGAGACCATAAGGGGTGTTGGGACGGCAGCAGTTGCTAGAACAGTGGGAGGCAGCTGGCTAGCAAAGGGACCTGGCACAACCTCAGGACAACGCTGTCCTCCGGCAGCTGGATAGTGGATGATTCTCTGGAGCACAAATACTGTCACCTCCAGGTGGCAGGTGAGGTGTTTCTATAGTTTCTATAGTTTGGTTTTGGGTAAATGCTATGTCTTTCCCACTTGTGTTGTAAACTTTTCAAAGCTAAAGCTTCCTTTGCTGTCTCTTATATAGTCATAGAAGAAGCCACAGAAGATTTTAGCTTCATACCTTAAAGGATCCAATGTCCTAGACAAATAGAAACAGTTCATCTCAGAGAAGTCCCAAGCAATGGGACTGTTCCCGGCCACCCTTTCCCAGGTGTGCTGCTTTGCTGTAAGCCCATTTCCTCTACACAGATGGTGATGCTCGGTAGGAGCTTCACGAAAGCACTTCAGAGGGTGGCGAAATCATCCCTCGGCCCTCCCTTCCCTGAGTGCCACTGGCGCCCACAGGCCCTGGTACTCAACCAAAAGGGCACCAGTGTCTGTGCCTGTGTTCTCTGGGGTGTGAGAAAGGCTGTGGCTGCATTTTGAGATCTTATGAATTTTCTAGGTAAGCCAGAAATCTTAATTTTTAAAAAAGGTGTCAACTAATTTGAGTTTTAAAATCCATGAGCCAAAAAAGTACCTGTGTGGGCCGATGCTCTCTGGAAGCTACCAGTTTGCAGACCCTGCATGGAGCTCCCCAAGCCTCATCTGCAGCCTTGGTGAGACACTGGATCTAACCTTAGACCTGGATGCCAGGGGCCTGTCCATGCTTAGTCTGCCCACTCTGGCTGGCACTGTCTTTTCCGCAGGAGGGCCTTGGACAGCACTATCTGGGGCCCATGTCCCCTTCTAGGTCATGCTTCTGGTACCCTGGCCCCGGGAAACCTCTGGGGACCTCCCTTCTTCAAGAGGCAGCTTCCACCCCCTAGTGTGGACACCTTCAGGCCTGGAGGATTGTCAAGGGAGGACTGTTAGCAGGCTGGGGCTGTGGCCTCATGACTGAGATGCATCCCCCTTCGCAACGGGATGCAGTGGTGTGGAATCAGGGCCAAGACTACCAGCCAGAGTCCTGGCTGGACAATTGGTAGGGTGGTTCTTTCTGTCACTGTCCTGCCCGCGTCAGGCGACTGAATAGCTATTTACCTCGAGTCCAGGCACTCTTCAATGCATTGTGTCTTCTGACCCTTACACCAGCTCTGAAGATGCTTGTAGCAGCAGCCTGTTTTACAGGAGAAGGCACCAAGCGCAGGAAGTTGCACACGGCTAGTGAGTGATTGTAATTGATCTATAGGAGCAGACTGTCTCAATGACCAGCCCACCCTCTCTGGATGGCTCTGGGAGCCGGACAAAGCCCCCCCCCCCCCGCCTTGTCTGCCCGGGTGTGGCCTCAGCGGTGGTACAAGGAAGGCTCCCCGGGTCGCCAGTGACTGCCTCCCAGCTGCCCGGCCTCGCACCGCCCCAGCCTCCGGGCCGCCAGGGGGCTGGCGGGGACGGCGGCGCCTGGCAGCGGGGGATTTGGATGCGCTGGCGGGGCGGCCCCGGGGGAGGGTGTCGGGGCTCCGACCGCCCAGCGTCTCCCAGCATGCCCCGCTGCAGGGCTCCGGGACTTCGCCATCGGCGGGCCCGCGGGAGCCGCAGGGCTTGGGAGCCGCAGGCGTAGGTGGGTGACTGGGGCGTCTGCGCTGGGTGGGCTGCGGAGGGGCCCCGCGGAGACCTGAGCCCCGGGGCGCAGGGCCGGAGCCGGGCCCGGGCAGGGCAGGGGCCGGGGCGCGGGGCGCGGGGCGCGGGGCGCGGGGCGCGGGGCGCGGGGGGAGGGGCGCCGCCGCCCTTTGTCCTGCGAGCGAGTTGGGAAGGAAAGTTGGAGCTGGGCGCTCGGAGCCAGCTGAGCCCCTCTCCCGAGGGCCGGGTCCTCCGCTGGCGCCCCACACACGCCGGGGCTGTGGGATGGGTGTTCGGGGTGGCCGGGCAGGGAGAGACCCGAGGGTCTCGGGCTGTGTAGTCCTCGAAAGTCGAGAACTCAGTGGAGGGGAAAGGAGAAGGGACGGGGCAGGAAAGAGAGAAACACAGCGGAGAACGCGAAGAGAGAGAAAAGCACACAAAGAAACGCCCACACAGACAAAGCACAGAGGAAAAGTCCTAGAGAGCTTGTGCAGCCCAGGACGCATGGGAAGAGAGGCAACCGAGCGCGTGGTCTTGGAGACCTGGGGGCCGGGGGAGCGAGAAGGAGGGAAACTCTGAGAAGGGGAGGGGAAAGCAGTGAAGACAGATAAGAGGGAAAGAACAAAGGCTAACGGAGGGAGACAGGGAGGAACAGTACAGAGAACTACGTATCTAGGAGAAACTGTGACAGAATCTGAGATTTAACTCCTCCCCTCACACTATGAAAGGTGTAGAGAAACAAGACCTGTCAGAAGGCCCTGGAAACCTCTGAGAAGGCCTTCTTGGCCCTGTAAGCCACCAAATTCCCACCTTGTCTACCTCGTAAGCTCCTATTCATCCTTCAAAACCAAGCTCAAGCATCAGTAGCCCTGTGAAGAAGGCTTTCCCAGAAGTCTCATGCAAATGCAGTTACTCTGTGTATGTCTGCACATCACTCAGGCACAGGGAGTTAAAATGGCTTTTTTTCTACTTGGCTCTTTCCAACAGCTCCTCAATACTGGGAGCCGTGTCTTTTATGTGTTTTTATTTTTTATTTTTTTGGTACCAGGGATCGAACTCAGGACCTTCTGCTTGCGAGGCAGGCGCGGTGCCATTGAGCTAAATCCCCGGCCCTTTTTTTTTTTTTAAATCCCGGATCTTCAGAAATTAGCCCAGTCCATGATGCCTTGTAGATGATGAATATATACTTGTTGAGTGACAACCAAGAACATTTGGATCCTCCAAGACACGGCGCATAGACTTCAGTGTAAACAGAGGACACGTATCATTCTGGGCTCATCGAGACTCCTAAGTCAGAGCAGTCCTTGTTCCAGCAAAGAAATTAAAGCCTGGAGAGGGGAGGAGACTTGCTGAAAGGGGTGCAGGTAGAAAGCCCACAGAGAAACACTGCTGTGAGTAGGTACTTCTCTGAGGTACCCTTGTTCCTGTGCAAACTCTCCGTGAGTTTCCAATACAATTGTGGACTGTAGAAGGACATTTCTGCAAGTGACAGATCGCGTCTACAACAGATTATATCATCTAATGACATCATAGCTATCTTGGTTTGCATAAATACACTCTGTGGTGATGACACACATGTCAGGCCATACTTGTGACCATAAGCCACGCATGACTGTGAAACAGCTTCCTGAGTAGGACCAGGCAATAGTCAGTGAATGGTGAAACAATTTTACCATCTTCTTTCCTCCTCAGAAAGGAAAAGGAAGGCGAAGGTCCATTTAAGTTTCAGTGGGTGGCTTTTTGCGCTGACAACATGAACACATTCCTTAACCTCCCTGAACCTCACTTTCCTTGATTAACAGTAGGGACACTAATGCCTTCCACAGGATAAACACTGGCCTGGCACAGATGAGATCTCTTGTCAGCATGATCCCAGCCTCTCCTTCTTTAGCAGATATTCTTTCATGCCCAGGTTTTGTAGATGTGAAGACAGCGGTGCTAGGTAAAATGCTTCCTTTTGCCCCAGGTTTAAAAACCCAATCCTGGTCCAACTGGGAAGCAGCCTCCCAAAAGAAAAGGCACATTTGAGCAGGGCATAAAGCACATCTTGATGGTCTTCATGCTCTCAAGTCCCTGCAGGTACCTTAGGGAAACCTAATGTCTCATGCCCTTACCTGCCCCATTTGTCACTTCTTTCATGGCTTCTTTACTAGGTCTACCCTGCCTTGTGTTCTCTCCAGCTTCAGCCTGTGTGGAGGATGTGAGCAGGGCTGAGTTGGGAGCCACCCAGAAGCATGGAGACTGTGGTGATTGTTGCCATAGGCGTGCTGGCCACCATCTTCCTGGCATCGTTTGCAGCCTTGGTGGTGGTTTGCAGGCAACGCTACTGCCGGTCCAGAGACCTGCTGCAGCACTATGATTCCAAGTGAGTGGACCTGTGGAGGGGAAGGAGGGGCTCTGACCAAAGAAACAGAGGAGCACGAGCAGTTGTGTGTTCCGCCATGCTAGCTCAACTTTATCTCTCCTAAATGGTACCTGGAGGCTGGCCTACCCAGGAAAGACCTCAGAGCTTAAGAATTTTCCTTAGGGCCCTACTATCCTGAGCTACTTCTCTCTCTGTTCACCGAGCTGTTGAGAAGGTCACTGAATATGTTCACCTAACAAGAAGGCACAGTCATCTATGCACAGCTGGCCATTTAGCAATGGGACAAGGTAAATCCCTTTCCAACCAAACCCTGGGGACAGAAATCTCATGCCCACCTCAGTCACATATCTAAGCCACAAATACTCCGTATGGTGAAATCCCAGTATAGGCCTGTCTCTATTTGTACAGCAGATTTCTCATGACGAATTTTATGTGAAATAGATTTTGTAAGCAAGATCCTATTTCAGTTTAGGGATTTTTTTGGAAGGTGGGAGGGGTACTGGGGATTGAACTCAGGGCCTATAACATGCTAAGGAAGTGTCTATTACTGAATTGAGGATGTTTTAATTGCTAGATCTTTAAAGGACCTTGGCAGCTGTCCCTGAGTTTTTGTTATCCTTCTGCCAATTCTGTCAGCACATCTGTGGAGTGGTTAATAATTTGTAAGTGCCCATTTAAATAACCCAGGAAAGCTCTGGTATTGTAAAGAATGCTGCAGCATCTCGGGATTTAAAGAATCCTGAAGAGGAGGGAGTGTTTTGATGTCTCCCACTTCTCCAAGGCGGGAATAGAGAGGAGACAAAGGTGGTCCCAAGAGTGATTCTGCAGACCAGGTAGAGGGTGCAGGTAGGCTGGGGTAATAGGAACATTATCTTTTCCATACAATGTAGGGTTGATGGGCAAATAAGTGATAAAGGAGAGTAGCTCTGTCTAATACATCTTTTTCATTATATAATTATAGCTCTACTCTTTCAGTAGCTCATCTGATTCTATTTCACTCATATTGTGGTGCTCCTGGCTGCTTCCTCAGCTCAGCCCTTCCTTAACTTAGCCCTGTACCTTGCCATCAGCTATAACCCCAATAGGGTTAGGTTTGGATCCAGAACAAGTAGGCTCTGCTCTAATTTATCAACTCCTTTTGTTCTTGCAGTTGTATTAGTCAGCTTCCTGTCATGTGAGGAATACCTGAGATAATTAACTTACAAAAAGAAAAAGCTTATGATTTGGAGGGTGTAGTCCATTATCTGCACTGCTTTTATCAGTGCAATGCACTGCATTGCTTTTATCCCTTAGAGGGGCTGGTAGATAGCAAGGGTAGAGATCACATGGTAGAATCTCAAGGCAGGTGATACAAGGGTCTTCTACTAGGCCTCACCTGCCTCCCAGTAGTGGCACCCTGGGGACCAAGCCTTTAATGCTTGGGTTTTTGGGGAGCATCCAGACCCAAACTATTATCAGTGGGCTGCAGTGAGAAGGTGGTCAGCAGCTTCACCCATCCTGACACCATAACAAGATTTTTTCCTTCCAGGCCCATTGTGGACCTCATCGGTGCCATGGAGACCCAGTCTGAGCCCTCTGAATTAGAACTGGATGATGTTGTCATCACTAACCCCTACATCGAGGCCATTCTGGAGAATGAAGACTGGATTGAAGATGCCTCGTAAGGCCTCGGGACTTTGTGCTCTCCCATAGACCCCTGGGGATGGTAAAGGGGCTCCTGGGCCCCTCTTTTCTGCCTCCCTGTGGCAGAGCACTCTGCTGGGCATCCAGTGGTGCTTCCCTGCCCCTCAATTGGGGAAAGTTAGACTAGGACATGGCAGTGTTTGTCCTTGCTCCCTACACACCTGCCATTTTGTAGACCTGAACACCCAGGCCTTTAGATGTGCAGCAGAGATTGTTATAAAGTCACCCCGTGTGCTTGGGTTATCCTTAGGATGCCTGTGAATTTGACAGTCAGGCTCCAGGGGTGAAGCATTGTCCACTCGAGCATCCCTCAGGGATCTCTTCATCCGGTGGGAGAAGTTTGTGCCACTTCTTTCCCTTAGCCATGCAGTCATCCATCCGTTCACTGGGCATGTCTGTGGGCTGTTATGTGCAGGGCACTGTACCTGGACCCACAGATATTCAAATGATGGGGAAACTGCAATTATAGCATCACAGGAGCTATAGGGAATCTCTGTGCGAGGTGCAGTGGGCAAGAGGAGGAGGTAGCGTTGAGGTTTGCCTGGTGGGAGGGAGGTCAAGGTGGCCTTCTAGGAGGATGTTACAAAGGGGTATCTTTTGATTTGGAATAAAGGGTAAGAAGGAGTTCACCATGCTGAGCCTAGGAGGAACAGGGAGCATGTTGGGCAGAGGGAACAGTCTACCAGAAGGGCAGAGTTGTAAAAAGCATGCCTTGATAGGTGGGGAGCTGAGCTCGCAGGAGGACTAGGTAGGGTGTAGAGGGGCAAGGGAAAGGATCCTGGGCTTGTTGATTTCACATGAAGGCATTACTGCCCTTGGGTGGTATCCAGCTGTGCCCCTGGTCAGCACTGGGTGAGGAGCAGGGGGGAGGTAGGCTCTCTAGATCAGCACTGACACCTTCTTTTTGTCTCCCCAGGGGTCTCATGTCCCACTGCATCGCCATCTTGAAGGTAATACTCTGATTCTCTGTGAGATCAAGGACAGTCTCCGGAACACCCCAGGTGTAGACCAGAGATGTTAGGAAGTGCACTGAACCCTTGCAAGAGGCCTTGTTTTAGCCTGACACTTGGTACTTCTACTGTCTGTGTCCACTCCCACCTTTTTGGTCTGTTTTACTTTAGTATTTTTAAGATCTTTTTTAGGCTTCACTTCATTTGGTCCGCTTAACACAATGACCTGCAAGACAGACAGTCTGTGTGGTCACTAGCCCCAGTTTTATCAACTGAGGTGAAAGCTACATGCTCAAGGTCATGTAGCTGTTTTTCCCAAGCATTTTCTTTAACAGAGAGCTCAGGTCTGCACAGCAAGTTGACTTCTGTATTTGGACTTCAGTTACTGGAAAGTCTCACTGTTTGGCTACTCTCGCTGTTTTGGCTACAACAGTAGCCAAATGGGACTGTCAGAGTTAAAAAATCCAAACCATGCGTACTTCAACTTGGCGTCAGACTTACTTTGAGTGCCCGATGTCTTTGGAAAATTGCATCCAATTTGCATTGCAGTAATTTTTATATTTCAACATTAGTTTTGTGATTCTTGCCTGATACTACTCTGCTGAATAGAAGAATGATTCTCAAGTATTAGGCCAGTTGCAAATATGAGCTTCTTTACTTGAGTAACTGTACTCTTTGTCTCTTTGTCTAGTGGTTATTCAAGATTTCAGAAAAAGACAACCTTGTCATTCAGTACAAGATATTAAGAATTCTGTATCCTATCTCTTCTTTGGCTTTCTCTCTTGGAGCAAAGGAAGCTTACTAAGAAATGGTTGCCTTAGAGTCTGGACTTATTTAATTCCAGGAAGCTCTTTGGATGTATAAATACTGCTGTAGACACAGAATAGTTATAGGTATAAATAGGTATAATAACTATAGCAATTAAGCCAAATTATATTTTCCTTCTCCACCCAGGATTTGTTCTGTGACTGGGCTTTGTCCCTAACCTGTCAGATAAATGGCACCTATGGAGGGAGAGGGCTTAGCTGGGAACAGCCTTACTAGTTGAAATCAGTGTCCATCTTAGAGACCTCAGATCAAAGGAGCAAGCCTCTCACCCTCTTCATGGGCTTTCAAACCCTTGTGCTTGGTCACTTGTCCTTAAACCCTGTGATGGGACTTGGAGGGAGAGGGCTTGGGCATTCCGCTCGGTGTGCTCCTGGGCTTCTTTCTGCTCTCCTTTCCAGCCCCAAGTACACAGCAGGCAGTGGGCCTTCTTTGCAGGGATAGGAACATACCCAGTTCTTACCTGGAGGAAACAAGCTGGGTGTGGTAGTGGTGGCTAGTACTGTTGGTGGGTGATGAAAGGGCCATGTGTCACGGGCTTGCCTTTCCCCTGCTTTTGCTAAGGTCCTTTCATCATCATCTGACAAACATGCTAATGACACAATACCTTTGAGAATTGTTGAAATGCGTGCCATTGTTTGGAGAATGTGCTTCCCGGGAATAATGGCCCTCTGTCAGGCCCTGTTTCTGCAGGCACTTTGCCACAGATACTGTCCTTTTGGGAGACTTAAGCATGAGGTGAAGTAGAAAGCCCGGTCCCCCCACCCCCCCAGGTGAGAAGGTGAAGTCAGAGCACATGATTGTTCTTAGATGGATTATTCCAGCTTAGACTTCACTGAGCCAGAGCTCTGCCCTTGATCTAAAGTGTCCCCCACAATGCTCTCCCCACCCCATTTCTTCTCATCTTATCTTTTTACTTCCACTCAGCCCTTATGGTAAAGGGCCAGCTGTGTGGTGGTGCCCAAGGCGGGGCCATGTTTGTCTTTGTGGGGGTGGCAGAAGCCCTTGGAACCGTGTCTCCCTTCATCACTTCTCTGTCTGTTGTATTAGATTTGTCACACTCTGACAGAAAAACTTGTTGCCATGACAATGGGCTCAGGGACCAAGATGAAGACTTCAGCCAGTGTCAGTGACATCATTGTGGTGGCCAAGCGGATCAGCCCCAGGTGAGTGGTCAGCGGCCCTGAGGTGCCCACACTCCATGGGGGAAGGTGAGGTGGCCTGCAGGCCAAGATGTAGTAGGTAGGCACCTTTAGTCATCCGTGTCTCAAATACGTCTGGAAATTTGGATATGGGGACACCTCAGCTAAGCTAGTCTTCCATGATCCCCACCTTCAGCATGCTTCTGATAGGCCTTTGAGCAGCTCCAGTGTCACTGGTTCTGACAGTCTGTTTTACAGCTCCCTGGGGGCCTCTCCCTTCTCCCTGTCACATTCCAGCTGGACTTCCTTCCTGCCTTCCCTTGCTACTCCATCTTCCAGCAAGCCAGCATTTTTCACTGGGACCCACCTCCTTTTTCCAGTGACCTTCTGGCCCTGCCCTTGTGCCCAGCCTGTATCTGTACGGGGGACTAGTTTGGGGACCTCTGCCTTATGTGGTGGCCCTCACTCACCCAGGCTCCACACCCCAACCAGCAGCCTTCAGGACTGGGTGGGAGGTGAAGCCCTACAGTGTACCGACCTCCTAAATTCCAGGGTGTTTGCAGAAATCCTATGTGGGAGGCAACCAGCAGGATTGCAATCAACAACTACACCCCCTCATCTGGGCTCCGCTTTGCAAAGAAAAATAAAGCCCTTTTCTTGGAGCAAAGGGCAGTACAGTACTAAGTTTGTGCTGCCATCTGGTGGCTGGTATGTGGATATGCCCGAGCCGAGAAATAATCCAAATCCAGGATGTTTTCCTTATCAGCCACCTGGTCCCTCTCCCTGGAGCGCCCCCCACTCAGTTCTAGGGGCCTCATTTTCTTTGTTGCTATGGTAAATCACAAAGAACCAACCCTTTCCCTGCCTTAAGATGAGCCAAACAAATGCAACCAGCTTCCTGTGGGTGGACAGCCTATGAGGTCCTCTGAGGGATACGTGGCTGGATGCATTTAAACTCTGTCTAGAGAGTTCAGTGAGGTGAGGAAGCATGAGGGAGGCCATTCAGAGAGGGACTCAGCTGGGCCAGTTCTTGGATTTCTCTGGAGCTGCTCCCGGTGGAGGTAGCTTTGTGGTTGGTATCCATGTCTGCCAGCCCCTACCCAGGCTTGGGGCAAGCACCAGACAGTCCTGCTGGTCACTCACTCATTATTATTGGAGATTCTGCATGGCTTCTATCTGTTAGGCTCTTCATCCTACTTTTTGTGTCTTCCAAGAGCCACTCAAGGGGCTGGACAGTCCCTGTGATACAGATTAGGAGGCAGCATTTCAGGAGAGGCAGGACATTGAGGCGTCTGAGGGCCAGCAGGAGTGGTCACGTGCTGAGGTGAGGGTGTGGCGCCCCCAGGAGGGAGGGCCTGCCTGGTGCCTGTGGGCAGTCCTAGTCACTCGAGCTCCCTGGACTACTTCCTTACTGCCTGCTGCTGTAATTCAATTGGGGCTTTGTCTTTTTCGCCCTCATACTTTCTCCTTCAGGCTGATTCCCCTCGCCATTGTCTTTCCTGCGCCATTTATTCCATAGAGTATGTTGTGGCCTGTTATTTCGGGGAGAGTGTCTTCCTCCATGGGCTCTAGAGAGAAAGGGAGGGGCTGCCGAAACAGGTGACCAGGATGACCCTATCTGTCCACTTCCCCACCAGCTCCTCAACCCTCAGTAAGAATGAGGGGATCTTTTTTCAAGTATTTTCAGAAACCAAACAATATGTCTTTATTTTTCCTTCCTAGCAATTGGTCTGTGGGCACAGACTTAGAGCAAAACCTTGTACTCCACAAATTAGAATGGATTGTAGTTCCTTCCTGAACTTGACTGAACAGAAATTAACCTTGAACTATACTATGTGGGAAAAGGGACACCATGGAGCAGTTTGAACTTAAATTAAACTCGTGACTTTTTTAGTGTTCTGTGTTACTGCCGTAGCTGTGACCCCTCCCCTCTTGAACACAAAAGTAATAAATGCTTATGAAAGTGAAAATACTGCAGAAACAGATTATCTGCAAAGTGGAGTGCTCCCTAATTCTACTCCCTCCTAATTTCAGGAAATAATCACTATTAAGTTATAAATAGTCCTCCAGATTTTTTCTTCCTATAGTTCATAGCTTTTGGGTGTTTTATACAAATGGGCTCTGTAAAGCTTTACATATTGTTTGGCAGTTGCCCTTTTGACTTAGTAATCTTAAACATCAGTCTGTATGTGTGACCGTGTGTGTTTAAACTGTTGGAACTGAAACAACCAGGAAGCAGAGTTTTCTCTAACCTGAAGCTGAAGTCTTTCAACTGAGCATGCAGAAGCAGTTAGAGAACCTCGGAAGACAGGGTCTGGAATTTCGAGAGAAGGTTTGGAATACGGATATCGAGAAAGGCAGACGAAAAGGAGATGAGGGAAGTGAAATATTGAAAATGGTTGCTTTTGCCTCCCTTCAGAGTGGATGACGTTGTGAAGTCCATGTACCCTCCGCTGGACCCCAAGCTGCTGGACGCACGGTGAGAAGGGTGGCGCACCTGCTTGCCTCTTCACACTGAGGTTCGCCGTCCTGTCACATCTGGGAGGCTGGCTGATTGGATTGTGTGGAGAGAGCTGTTTTGCTGGGTTCCCATGGTGACCCCAGTTCTGAGTAAATTCACCTAGGTGTGAGCAGTCAGCCACTTGGTGGACCAGGCCTGGCCGGGTAATAGACGCTAGACTTCTTTCTGAAATCCCTGAGAAGAACCAGTTGGAGGTTTTAGAATTTCATAGTTAAAGCTGGGCATAGTGGTGCATGTCTGTAATCCCAGCACTTGGGAGGCTGAGGCAGGAGGCTACATGATGAGTTCAGGGCCAGCCTGAACTACAAAGCGATACCCTGCCTCACAAAACCAAAAAAAAAAAAAAAAAAAAAAAAATTTCATGGTTGAACATCTGGCCATGCCAAGTTTTAGCTGTGCCTCCCCTCCCTTCATTCCCCCACCGCTCCCTCTGATCTTTGGAGCCCAGAAGCAGACACACCCAGGTGTGAGTGCTGCCAAGGGGCCCGTGGTGAGCAGAGCAAGGAGTGGAGGGGACACATTCTCCATAGTAGTACTCACCTCCACTGGGAACCCCGGAAACACTCCTCCCCAACCCTCCCCTGATACTCACAGGATACGTGGCCCTTATGAAATAGCTGTGTTCCTGTACCAGGTGTAAACTCATTAAACTCTCTCTCTCCCTCCCCCTCTCTCTCCTTTGCTTTTTAAGACTATCTCCCAGGCACATTGTGTACTGCTTGCTGATAAGCAGTGAGTGAGTCATGGGACTTCCGCTTTGCTTTAGTTTCTCTGCCCCACTCCTGCTGCTGCTCCTCTTTGTCCCAGGGTTACTAATCTGTCACATACCCCCTGTGTATCTGGCACTCACTGTATCGAAGGTGTTTTACAGTAAATCTTTTAGTACTGAAAAACAAAACTCCTCAGTTTGATTTTCAGTTAATTTTTTTTTACATTGGGTAAGCTATCCCTGAGCTTTATTGATTTGTGATCAATAAGGGATGCTCAAGGTGATCTTTAAGTGGCAGCAGTTGGAGATCTGCTCGTCCAGTTGATCAGCTCAGAACTGCCTCACAAAACCCTCTCCTGGGAGATGTAATAGGTGACCTGCAGAAAGTGGCTTCTGTAGTTTTAAATAAGTTTGTGAGACAAAGCATCTTATAGTCTCCCTTGGAGCTTTCTCGGGTACATCAAATGCTCCATCAAACGCTGCTTCATTTAACCTTGTTTGACCTGGTCATCCCCAAATCTATCTGAGCATAGAACCATCATTCCATTCCACCAACCTCCCAGGGAAGGGTCTCCAATTTGTGGAATGATAGTCTACCGTGTATCCATTTGGGATTTTGTGTTAAATCCCTCCTTTCCCAGGGAACCTGATCCTGTTATTTTTTTTCTAGGACAACTGCCCTACTTCTGTCTGTCAGTCATCTTGTGCTGGTGACCAGGAATGCCTGCCACCTGACTGGGGGCCTGGATTGGATCGACCAGTCCCTGTCAGCTGCTGAGGAGCACCTGGAAGTCCTTCGAGAGGCAGCTCTGGCTTCTAAGCCAGAGAAAAACCTCCCAGGTCCTGAAGGCTTCCTGCAGGAGCAGTCAGCCATTTAGCCCTAGAGGTGGGCAGGTGGCCAAGGTGGCCTGCTCCGTGCCTGGGTAGTTCAGCTGAGCTCTCCACTTTTCCTGTAGAGTTAGTTATTCTCCAGGGTTCAGAAGTCCAGCTGTGCCTGGATGCCTCTGTTGCAATGGCAAGTGGTGGCTGAAGAGTGGCAGTCTAATACCACAGTTAGGGGAGACACCATCCACCACTTGTACAGCAGAGTGTGGAAGATTGGGTGCTGTCAGCTTGATTTAGCTTCCTAGTGTTTGGATGAAAATTGAGGTGCCCTCTAAAAATCAAGAGGTTTCATATTAAAATCAGAATTTCTGGCTTCTCGAGCAATCAGAAGGTGTACCAGTTCTGATCGGCAGTTTTAAAAGAGGACAATCAGAACTAAGTAGAGGTTGTCTTTCCTTGTACTCTCTGGCCTTATACAGTCTCACCTGACCTGTTTGTTTATTTGTGTTACTTTCCTGGTCCTGGAGCCACCCGAAGCCCTTCTTCCCTTTACAGGTTTGGGTTTGAAACTGAGCACTATTCAATTGATTGTTTCCTTTTTACCATTATGCCTGCAATTTCACCTAGCTACCTCTAGGTGAATAATAGATTTATACTTATGTTTTCCTCACATGTGTGGTTATTGAGTCAAACTCACTGATCATCTGTGGTGGGATGGATTTGAAAAGGGAGAATGGAAGGAGAGAGCCTGAGAATACTGAAGGTATCTCATGTGTGTCCCAAAAGGAGATTTAAGCGCCCCTAGAGGTCAGGCACAGGCTGAAGATAACCACCATAAGGAGGTTTCCACATCAGCAATGACATCCACCAAGGGTGTGTTCTTTCTTCTGGTATCTGTGTTACAAATACTGAAAGATTTTAGGCTCAAGATTTTAGACTCAAGATTTTAGGACCCAGAATCACAATTGTATAATTCAAGTATAAGCCACAAATCGCATAATTTCCAAAGCATATATGCTTTCTTTTTTTTTTTTTTGGTACTGGGGATTGAATTCTGGTCCTTGCGCTTGCGCAGCAGGTGGTGAAACCACTGAACTAAATCCCCAACGTATGCTTTCTTATAAGAAAGCCTGAAGTACTTTGCTTCTTCCTAGTACTGCTTCTGTCTGTTTCTCTCTCTTTGTCTCACTATGTAGTTCAGACTGGCCTCAAACTCATGGTCCTGCTTCAGCCTCCTAAATGCTGGGATTATAGGCATGTGCCCCTACATCCAGTTGTGGTACCCGTTGTGAAAGAGTTCTGGCTGGGGGGGCTGCCCTGGTTTATATTCCATGTTGTTAATCATGATTGGAGCTGCATATTTGTTCTCATATCATTTTCTCTGTCCTCATTTAAATCAGAAAATCCCTCAGCCTAATGCTAGGAACCAGGAACCCCTATTCTCAAATCCAAGGTGGAGGTAAACAATCACTTGTTTGTTGACACATTTCATTGTGTCTTGGAAGATAGGTTGCTTCTAACCAGCACAGTGTATTTCAAACCCTACCTGGGATATAGAGGCAGGAGAGGAAGGTTGGAGCTCATTCTCATGGACTGCAGGATGGATCCCAGGGGAAACTTTGCTGATTGTTGTATTAATCACTTCTCTGTTACTGGGACCAAATACCTGACATACACGATTTAAAGAAGGAGAGGTTTCTTTTGGCTCACAGTTTCAGAGGTTGCAGTCCATGGTCAGCTGGCTCGAAGGAAGAAACATCAGGGCAGAAGGGCCATGATGGTGAAGGAAAGCTGCTCAACCCATAATACCTAGGAAGCAGAGAGCAGAGGAAAAGCCCAAGGAAAGACATTCCTTTCAAGGCATGCCCCCAGTGATGTCCCCAGTGACTGGCTTCTTCCAATCAGGCCCCACCTCCTTAACAGCACACTGACCTATGGATTAATCCACTGATGAGGTTAGTGTCCCCGATGATCTAATCACCTCTGAATTCATTAGCCTTTTGGGGGACATTTTTGATCCAAACCATAACAATTGCCCATGGCCATTAACCCCGAATACGTGTTATATAATTAACTCCCATTTCATTGGCAAGTTGTGACTGAGACGTGTCCACACAGTCACTTTTGACTGTTCTCTTTGAGGCCTTTACATACAGGCAACCCTAGTTCTTTTTCTATCACCTCCCCACACTTTTCTTTTGAGACAGGGTCTCCCTATGTAGCCCAGCTAGCCTTGAACTCACAGCTATCCTTCTGCCTCAGCCTCCCAAATGCTGGGATTACAAGCCTGTGTTTCCATGGCCAGCAGTCCTCCCTCTTAACACTTTTATCACGGGACTGGAAATCATTGTGCTGAGGTTGCAGAGGCGTCCGCAGCTGTAAGTGTCTCCTGTGTGTTAACCCGGGCCAGAGTCCTGAAGTAGACAGAAGCAGCTCTGAATGGACGCCTCGGTCCCCATCTACCAGGTGAGGGGTGGTGAGGTTTCTCCACCCACCACCCGTGCAGAGCCCTCCGTTGCTTTCCTCCTTGGAGCTCCACCCATCCTGGTGCACCTGCTTCCCTGAGCTGAGGTGCTGCCCTTTCCCCTGGGAGGAGAGGTGGCCAGAGACCTGGAAAGTACTTGCTGGCCTGCAGGGTTTCCGGTGCTGCTGTGGTGTGGTTTTCCGTTCATTTTCAGTGCTGAACAAGAAGCCCCTTCGTGTAGTTGGTGAGGCAGTGGTAGAGGTGGAAGCACTGTTTTGGGGTAGGAGTGATCCCACTGCTATAGGCCTTGGGGGATTTAGCTGCCATTACCCCTGAGGAGGGGCTGGGTGGTGAGCACAGTGTTCCTGGGACAGTCTGCCAGGTATGGTTTCCCAGGTGATGGGTACATCCCAAGTCCCTAGTTCACTGGTGTTTATGTACATGTTGGCAGAGTCATCCTTCCATGGCCTTCACACCCCCCTGTTCTGGATTAGGACCATTAGACTCATATTCTAATGAATTACTCAGGGACAGAAATCCAGTGTGAATAGGGCACGATATTTGAAGTCACAGAATTAGATTTAAATTTGGGCCTGGCCATTTACTGTATGAGCTTGGACAAGTTACTTAACCTCTCTGGTCTTTAGCTTTCTCATCTGTAAAATCAAGAGTTCTGCCTCATTGGGTTGGCAGTCGACCTAACAAAATGAGGAGTGTGAAATGTCTAATTGTGGTTGGCGCTGCCTAATCAGTGTCAGCCCTTCTTTCCCCATGATCCCCCATGCCCTGATACAGCCAACCCAGATGGTGTCACCTCAGTCACCATGGCTTTGTCCAAGTAGGGACTGCTGTTCGTGGGCCCTGGAACCGAGTGGCCAGTGATCTAAAATCACTGCAGTAGAGAGAATGGCCCAACCTTGTTGCTGCCCTACCCCAAGCGTTTCACACCACGAAGCTAGTGGAAGTTCCCAGCCTCATCAGTGTCCAGAGGCTGGATTGTGCAAGCTTACATTCCTCTGGGAGATGGCAGCCCGTGAAACCACAGCAGGAATGTGTGGTACTAGCGGCCACCTTCCCCCAGTGCTTACTCTGCCTCCCTCATTCCCCAGACTGGGCTGGGAGAGCCTCATCTTGAGAACATGGCTTGCAGTTCAAAGGCTCATGGTTGCCTTGGGAATGTGGGGAAGGTGTCAGCTGAAGAATTCCCCTCCTTTCCTCCTGTTCTCCTTCCACTAAGGTGTAGTGAAAGCCTCCTCTCAGGGAGGTGCTGTGCTGGCCGCTGGGATGTGAAGCAAAAGGTGCAACCCCTGCCTGGACAAATGAGCGCTCGAGTTGGCCAGAATGGAGTGGGTGGCATGCAGAAACTGTGGGGGAGCTGATGCCTGCGTGGAAACTTAAACAAGATGAGGGCGGACAGCACAACCTGGGAAGGGCCCAGGGCCAAGAGGATGGCTTGCTTGGGAAATGCAGTTGACTGGGGAGCCGGAGGGTGGAATGTAGGGGTGAGAAGCTGGGCAGATTGGCAGGACATTAGGTCAGGAGGAACCTTGTAAGTAGGTCATCTTAGGGAGCTGAGATTTATCCTGAGCATAGTGGGGAGCATCATGGGAATCATGGAGACTTTGAACACTCAGATTTGCAATTTAGAAGGTGATGCTTCCTTCAGAATCTAGGACCCTACGGCCTTAGGACTCATAAATTTGCCTGGTGCCACATGTTTTCCCCAATGCTGAGAGGCTCGAATCTGAATTGCAATCTAAAGGCAGGGTGGGCAACTGGTTAGGGATAGAGAAAGAGGGGGGCGGGCATCAGAGCAGAAAATTCTGGGGAATAGTGTAGCGTGCTGTCTGCTGGCGGGCACCCACAGGGACTCCTTGCCAGAAATGCTGATGGATAGTGCTGAGAATTTGAAGGGTCTTTCCTGTTTTGGCCCATCTGAATTTTTTATGAGGTACTGGGGATCAAACCCCAGGTCTCGTGTGCTAGCTAAGCGATGTACGACTGAGACACATCCTCAGCCGAGTTTATCTTTATTTTTTCACCTCCATTTTCTAGGGAAGAAGACCAAAGCCTAGGAGCTGAGTAGCTTCCCTGGGTCTCATAATAAGAATGAGAGCAAGAACTTCATCTCCCCAGTTTGTATATTTAATCATTGCTCCTTCCTGCCAGGGTAAGGTGGGTGGAGAAATAAAGATAATGGAAAAGCATTGGAAATGCACAGGAAAGAACAGGTAAAAAGAGTCACTCTATTCTCTTCTAATAATTTTCATTTAAAAAATGATGTCATGACCCATGAATTAATTTCATGGCCCATAATTGGTTACAACCCACAGGATGATAGAACGTGGACACTAAAATGAGGGTTGGAGCATGGGTGAGGCATTTTCTGTCCATCTGAAATGACTTAATTTTATCTATTTTAAGTAAAACTTACATTTACCAGAATAGTGGCAAAAATTTATGGTGCAAAATGGAATCATTAATTTATTATATGATTGATTAGTTCAAGAGTCGTCTGTTGAGCACCTAACTGGATTAGGCCCAGAGATAGAGGAATAAGAAAAAATCTAATGCCCCTCTTGAGGCGCATGCAATCGAAGGTGGAAAGAAAGCCATAAAGAGTCATTTTCAGTGTTGCCTGGTAAGTGCTAAGTAAGGAATGTGTGCATAATGAGAGAACAGGGGAAGGGCAGCAAACCCAGTTCATGAGTTTTGTGGAGGTGGTGTCATCTTGGAAGGATTGTCCAGGAGGAGTAGGTGTTAGGAGGAAAAGACTGGGCAGGATCAGCGGAGATGGAGAGAGAGGGGACAGAGCACTGGACAGGAAGGGCTCCCTGGGCTGACATGACCTCGCATACTGCGCTCAGGATGTTACGACTGGCTCAGTTCAGCAAGTGTCAGATGGGAGCTGGGGCATGGTGAGAGAGGAAGGTGAGGACAAGACCCTGGAGAGTCTTGGGGGCCTTGTGAGGTCTTTTCGTTGTTCCTCCGGGTGGTAGGGAGCTGATGAAAGTCAAAACAGTGCTTTCTTCCTTTTTCCTGGGAAACTAGCCGATGATGACTGCACCCTCACCAGCCTTTAATGCTGTCCTAATTTGATAGGTGGAGGAAGGTTTAGCACTGTGTTCATTTGCATTTCCCTGACTACTGGTGCAGTTAAGCATTTTTCATGGGTTTATTAAGCTATTTGTGTATTCATGCCCTTTGCCCATGTTTTGGCTGGAGTATAGTATATTTCTTGTCGATTTATAGAGCTCTTTATATGTGAAGGATAACAACCCTTTGCCATATTTATTGCATATATTTTCCCCAGACTTGTCATTTGCCTTTTAGTTTTGTTTAGAATGGTTTCTGTCATCCAGAAGTTTTAAATTTGGTGTAGTCAAATGTATTGATTTTCTTTCCCTTAGTGATTTCTTCTATTGCTTTTATGCTTAGAAAATCCTTTCTCATCCAGAGATCAAATAAATATCATTGAAAGGTTTGAAGCAGTAGAGTGTCATGGTGGATGATTAATAACAACATTCGCAGATTAGGTGTAGTAGCAGGAAAATAATAACAACATCAGGCAAGAAGAAGCCAAATTGTCATTTATCTACCCGAAACCCAGCTTGAGGTTACTGGTAGGAACAGTTAGGGATTAAAGTGATAAACAAAAGAGAAGAGGAAATCTGGGAAAGGTCAGGCAGACAGGGTGGGAGAGAGTTGGGTATGGAGGAAGCCGCATGTCCCCAGGTAGAATATCGAGAGCTAATGTCTAAGTGCTGGGGATGCTGGACAAAGAAAAAAACCAAACGTAGTTTTTGTCCTCATGGGACTCTAGTCTGTCTAGCAAGGGAAGTTGGATGTTAAGGAAGTGGCTGTTTTTAGTAAATGTGAAATTAAAACTTTTAAAAGCTTAAAAAGAGAGGTTTATTTATTTATTTATTTATTTGTTCCTGGGGATTGAACCCAGTGCCTTTGCACTGAACTACATCACTAGCTCTTTTTAATTTTGAGACAGGGTCTCACTAAGCCTCTAAGTTGCCCAGGCTGGGGTTGAACCTGTGATTCCCATGCCACAGCCCCTCAGACTGCAGAATTAGAGCTGTGGACCACCATGACTGGCTAGAGGGATTGACTCTTATGAACGATGATAAGGGAGACTGACACATCAGATGTCAAGGAAGGCTGTCACCTGAAAGGCTCCTTGATCTACCTTCTGGAGTATACATAGAAGGAAGAGGTAGAGTGGTGGGGACAGAAGGAGCAGCACATACGAAGGCCTTCTGGCAAGAGGATAAGACCAAGACCGAGCCAGTGTGGTGCAGAGTAGACAGAAAGGAAGGCAAGGTAAAGAAGAGGCAGGCGGTCAAGTCACACCAGACCTTGTAGGCCATGTGAAGAACCCTGGTCTTTCACGCAAGAGCTATGTGTGTTCCTTCAAATGGTTTATTCAAAGCTGGTGGGGTTGGAGAGGGTTGGAGGTAGACACACTCAGATTTGTTTTATTTATTTATTTTTTTTGGTACCGGGGATTGAACTCTGGACCTTGTGCTTGGGAGGCAGGCACCAGAACTACTGAGCTAAATCCCTGGCCTGCAGATTTGTATTTTAAAAAGATCCTTTTGGCTTCCGTGTTGCTATGGCCTGAATGTTGGTGCCCCGCCCACAATTCATATGTTGAAACCTAACAGCTAGTGGGGTAATTTTAAGAAATAAGGCTTTGGGAAGTGGTTAGATAAGGAGAGCTCCACTCTCAGGAAGGCATTAGTGCCCTTATTAAAGAGTTTTGAGGGTGCCTTTCACCCCATTTGCCATGTGAGGACACAGCTGGAAAGTGCCAGTGATGGGGAATGGGCCCTCTCCAGACACCAAACCTTGGACTTCCCAGCCTCCGGAATTGTGGGAAATAAATTAATGTTGTTATAAACTACCCAGTCTAAGGTGTTTTGTTTTAGCAGTCCAAGTGGGCTAAGATGTGTAGAGAACCAATTGGAGGGTGCAGAGTAGACAGGAGAGACCTGGTGCTGTTGCAAGAGATGCTGATAGCTTGACCTAGGCAGGTGTAGGAAGGTAGTTAGGGGCGTGGATACACATATTTAGGAAGGAAACTAAATAGGACTTGGGCTCTCGGGTTTTCGGTTTGCACGCCGTCTTAGTTACTTTCCCATCACTGGGACAAACACCCAACACTCACAACTTAAAGCGTGAGAAGTTTATTTTGGCTCATGGTTTCAGTCTGTGGTCAGTAGGCTGCAAAGGAGAAACAGGATGGCAGGGAGACCTGGTGGAGGAAAAAGTGCTCAACCCATGGCGGCCAGGAAACAGAGAAGAGAGGAGTCAGGGACAAGAATACAGCCTTCCAGGTCACACGCGTAGTGATCCACCTCCAACCAGTCCTCCAACCAACAGCACATTCAGCTGCTCAGCTCATCAATGGGTGAATGCACTGACGAGTGTAGCACCCTTGTAATCAAGTCACTTTCCACACAAGAGAACTGTGCGGGACACTTTAGATCTAAACCATACCATATACCTACATGGGGTGACACTTAGTGTTGGGGTCCCTGGCAGAAGAAACATCAGAAGACAATCAGGTTTGGGCAAGAGGTTAATGGAGTCTATTTTGGACTTGGAAAGTTTGAAGTACATCTGACTGGAGTTAGCTAAAATGAGTGAAGCTCAGAGAAACTGGGTGAAAGACTTTTTCTGGGTCACTATTATTAGCATTATGGCCATGGATGTAATTTGAGGGAAAGATTATGAAATGAGAAGAAAGCCAAAAGGAAATCCAACATTGAATATGATTTTCAACTAGTTCAAGGCTCTAAGTTGTGAGTGTTGGGTATTTGTCCCAGCGATGGGAAAGTAACTAAGATGGTGTGCAAACCAAAAGCCCGAGTCTGTCTTGGCTCACCCTTATCTTGCATGATTACCCAATGTAGTTATTTTGATGGTTGAATGAAACACTATATGCATAGTGCCTCTATAATACACAGAGTCAGAAACTCAAACCTAAGTCTTCCAACTGGCCCTGGCCCTCAGGATACTTAGTGTTTACACCAGGCAGGCCCTGCCCTCCTCTGAGACCCAGCTTTGGGGAACCTATCACTTGAGAGCTGTTTGACATTGAACTCCAGAGACTTTGGGCCTTTGTGATCAATGCTCAGTACACGTAAGCACAATAATTTCCAGAGCACATAAACAACATCTACTGGATGATCATACCTTAGAATGATAATCATGCCACCTTGCTTTTCTAGAACATGTCGTTTTTTCAGAGAATTTTCACAACGATTATCCCAGTTGTTCACCACAGGATTTTTTTATTATGATGTGCATTTGCATATTTTATTTACCTATAATCCTTTTCACTGCTAAAACAATAGCATTCCGAGCAGACATGCATATGGATGGCTTACAAATCCACACCACCTCTTAATCATAAGCTTTTTTTTGTCTTCTTTTCCCATTTTATTTACTTATTTTTTCCCATTTTATTTTTAAATAATGAGTTTTATCATCTTGGCCATTTTCTTTCTCCTGCCTTCATACAACTCTGTTTTTTTTTTTTTTTTT
>NW_004624875.1:930266-1055063 GCF_000247695.1 Heterocephalus glaber
CATTTCAGATGCCCATTTTCGGATTGGGTCTTTAAATTTGGGAAGTCTGATCTTTTTAAGTTCTTTATAGATTCGAGATAGCAGACCTTTGTCTGAGGAAGAGCAGGTGAAGATTTTTTCCCACATTATACAGCTCTGTTCTTTCTCTTCCTTTTTGGCACTTGCCCTCTTCATCTCCTCTTACCAGTACCATGGGGCCTGGCCTCAAAGCCCATGGTTACAGCCCAGTCAGAGACCCACGTTTTTGACTTCTCTTCACCTCATTCCTCTCTGATGCAGGGAGGAATTTGGCACTGAAGTTTCCTTTTACCCTTGACTACAGATTCGTTATGCAAGGAAACCTCATGATCATGCAGCCTCAGCCAGATTCTTCCTTTGCCCCTAGCATCTTAAAGATTCTCTTCTGCTTCTGAGCCTCAAATCATTCCTTTTTTCTTCATCTGCATAATACTTCTCTGATTTCCCTTTCTGTATTCTTGATCTTTATCTCCTGCTATCTGTATTCATCCTCTCATTAAACACATGTCAAGCACTTATTCTGAACCAGCCTCTATGCTGGGCCCTGGGGACTCAAAGACTCATGACCTGGACTTTGACCTTGAAGTGCTCACTGTCTGCACGGTGCATCTCAGATCTGGTGGCACATTTGAGTCATCATCTGAGGAGCTTGAAAAATATTAATGCCAGGGTCCTAGCCTTAGAGATTCTGATTAAATGGTCTTTAGTGGGACCTAGCCATTGTTATCTTTCAAAAGAGATTCTAATATAGATTCAAGGGTGAGAACCACTCATTGGTCTAACGGCTGAGACAGATGTGGAAAGAAATGCTTTTCATACAATGGGAAGACAGACATAAACAAAAGGGGCTGGAAGAGAACAGAAAAGCTCCTCATGCTGTCTGGGAAGTGAAAAAGTGGGGATGGTAACCCAGAGTAGTTGACTCAGTGCTCTTTCATTCTAGAAAGCCTTTTCTCAGCACCTTCCCTGCCCACCAATCTTCCAGTTGGATAGGAGAAATGAAAGTAGAATTACCTCTGTCTTCTTAAGGAATAGAACAATTATGAGCATGGACTAAGACATTCAAAACCTAGCTCTTCCACTTGCTAGCTATGCGACCTTAGGCAAATGGCTTAACTACCCTGTGTGTGTGTAAATTAAAGGAGCTTATGCATGTAATGTGTGCATGTGAATCAAGAGAGCTTATGCATGTAAGGTATTTAGTCCATTGTCTAACACATCGTAGGTGCTCCAAAAATTGTAGCTGTGTACTTTTTGAGGTACCACACATACATGGTGTCCAGCATTTCTTTTTCCAGCAGCAAGTGCTCAGATGGCCTTCTGTGCTGCCCTACTGGCCCTACTGCCCTGCTGGAGGCTGCCGCTCTACTTGGTCCTGCTTCCTGCAGTCCTCACAGGCTGATGACTGAGCCTCCATCCCCTCTGTGCTCTTCATAATTACCCACTGTGCTTTCTCAACCCTGTTTCCTTGGCTAGCTCTCGCTTTCCTGGGACCAACCTAAACTAGATAGCAAGTCTCTGTCTCAAAAATAAAAACAAAAGGGAAAAAAGGTGGGCTTGCACACACTCAGCGTCAGACTTTCTGTTTGGTCATGGGTAGGGGAGTGGCCCTTTGCTGACCTGACTGAAGAGAGCTGCAGAGGGATAGAATCATGCAGAGAGGCTGCACGGCAGAGTCATTGGAGATAGGTCTGTGTATGAAGCCTGCTGTCGTCAAAATAAATATCTGCTGGAGAGGCCGCGGGATGCTGATGTTGCTGGGCAGGTGACAAGGCGTGTGGAAAGGTAGAAGAAAAATACAAAGCACCTCTCGGGTAGCATTAGGCCCTTTTCTCTTGTCTCATTTTAAGAGCCGGAACATGCCAGAGGAGATGAACAAAATTGTATTTGATTCCCATTTGGCTTGGGACCCTTATGTCTCATGTAATTGATTTGGTCTCCTTGGGGCTTGGAGGAAAGCAGGGAACATGTTACTCAGAGCCCCTAACATCTGTCATCATGTGACAGGTGTGATAAAAAGTCAGAAGACCATAAGCAGTGTGGAAAGTTCAGAGGTAAACTCATTAAGTTCAGAAATCCAAGGTATGTTTGGGACAGAAAACAAAGGAAAGTCATCTTATGCCCCAGGGACTCATAATCAGTGTGTTGGAATGCTACAGCCAAAGAAACCTGGAAAGATAAGAAGCCTCACCATGAGCTTTGTGTTGGGGGCTGTTCTAAACTCTTATGGGCAGTGTTTCATTTAATTTTCACAATGTGTGAACGATCTTACGAGACTGGTATGATTATTCTCATTGTGTCAAATCTCAGAGAGCTTGAGACACTTGGAGTCACTATCACTCAAGTAGCTGATTTGGAATGAGAGCCCAGGTCGGGCCAGGGATTTAGCTCAGTGGCTCTGTGCCTGCCTGGCAAGTGCAAGGTCCTGAGTTCAATTCTTGGTACCCTCCCCCCCAAAATGCCGGGTGTCTTGGCACACACCTGTAATCCCAGCACTCAGGAGGCTGAGGCAGGAGAAGATCTGTGAGTTTGAGACCAGCCTAGGGTACAAAGTGAGTTCAAGGCCAGTCTGAATTACAGAGTGAGACCCTGTCAGAGAGGGGGAGAGAGAGAGAGAGAGAGAGAGAGCGAGAGAGAGAGCATGCACACTCGCCCAGGTCTTCCAAGTCCAGCTTTTAGATGCTTGCCTCTGTATGGTGGTTTCTGCAGTTTTATGAAAGGTGGACTTTGCATGATTCCTGGAGGAGTGATCACTCCTCCTTTGGAGAGGCTGACAATGCGGGGGACAGCCCTGTCCTTCAGGACCCCTGCTGCCTGCAGCACCCTGGAGGGATGGAACGCTGGGTGTGACTGTGCAGCTGCCCCTTTCTTAAGTACACAGAGAAGAAAGTTTTCCTGCTTGGGGACAAAGTTCAGAGAACAGCCTCCCCCTGAAGGTAGGGGCTGCCAGGCTGCCAACTGTGCATAACTAGCCAGGAGACCTGGAACACAGCGTGCTAAGGGGCGAGACGGAACAAAGAGCAAGTTCAGGTCCTTTTTTTTCTGAGTATCAGGCTCCCCGCCCAGTGCCACAAGCAGCTTGCACTTGGATGTGCTACTGAGTACTTCCCTGCTGGTAGATTTGGAGATTCACATCTCACAATCTTGCATCCTTAGGGGTTTTCCTGAGACCTTTCAAAGCTTGTGTGAGCCCACTGAGGACCTACCCCTGCTGAGCATTGCAACTGAAGAGGGACTCACTGACTTCTGTTGTCTCTCATGACTCACTCAGCTGTCACTTCCCTCAGCTTTGCATGGAGCTGTTCCCCTCAGCTCACTCTGTTCCTCAGTTCTTCCTCAAGGTGCATCTCAAATGTTGCCTAACACGATAATAGGTGGCACCCACAAATACTTGATGTCGATGTGTTTTTTCATTCATTTAATCCTCTCAACAGCCCTGCAGTGTAAGTATCATTATGGTTCCCAGTTTGTATAACAGTGAGGTACAGAAAGGTTGAAAAACTTTTCCAAGGTGACAGTGTTAGCAAATAGAACACCTACGATTGCACCTAGATTGACTCCCAAATACAACCTGTGTTGCTTAACCGGGGATTCTGAGGGTTCTGATTCCAGGGTTTCTGAGAAATGCATCATTAGGCTATTTTGCCATTGTGTGAACATAGCAGAGTGTACTTATACAAACTGATAAGACTGCTGTGAGGTCACTGTTGTATATGTGGTCTGGTCTGTTGTTGACTGAAACATCTGTATGTGACACTTGATGGTGAGGAAGTTGGCAGCACGGTGTAATGAAGGACCCCAGATTGGGCTCAAATGTTGGTCCCACCACTTAGTTTTGTGAGTTTGGGAGTAGTTTAGCCTTTCTGAGCCTCAATTTTTCACCTCTAAAAGTGGATAATACTTCCAACATCATATAGCTGTTCATGATGATTAGTGATAAACATTGAAAATGTCAATCATTTATGAATAATTAATACATATTAATTTCCTTCACTTTATCTCTTCCAATTTTGAATCAATCCACCAATCAATTATGTAAATATAAAACTTTAGCATGGAATAGGACCTAATCTAGTAAGGATTTTGGCAATAACCAAGTTCATTGCACTGACCAAAGGGTGAGGAAGTAATAGCACCTGCTCATGGAAGTGACTGTGATAGAGATTGTGAATAGCTTTTCTAATGTCTTTTCTCCTTACTTCCTTGACAATAGAACTGCTGGTTTTAGCAGGGCTCTTGGTATGTCAAGAAGGCTACCTTTGCTTATTTTCCTTGGAGCTAAGTGTGTCTATTTGGCCATGTCTAGCTAGTGAGACATGGTGGAAAGATCATGGGATACTTTCTAGAACTTTCCTATACGAAGGAGGAAGCCAGTTCTCCTTCTCCCTTTCTTCCATCTTGCTGCTTGGAAGCCAGATCTGGTAACTGAAGCTCTGGCTGTCATCCTGGGAACAGGAAGATGTCACATCCTAGAATGATAGCACCTTCACACTACCCTGAGTTCTGTACCTCTCCACTTATTTTACATGGTGCAGGAATAAACTTCTGTCTTGCTTAAGCCACTGTCACTTGGATTTCCTGTTACCTGCAGTCTAACCTAATCCTAACTGACAGCATTACATATGGACTAGAACCAAGGTCAAGAAATACTGAAGAGTTGATAATGCATGCCTGGAGAAGCCTGACCTCATTTTGTTTTTTTCTATCTCTGCATACACTGGTGAAAGAACTGGGGTTCCTAAAGTGAAACTTCCTGAAGCCCTAAAATGACTTCTTATGCCTTGAGGGTCTGGGTGGGCTTGCCTCTGGGAAGCTTGGTTGTTGCTGAGGATGGTGCTAAGACATGGGTGCCTGGGGCTCTGTCAGAGCCTCCTGTCCAGCCCCAGAGGGACAACCCTGCGGGGAGAGCCAGCCTTTGCTCTGAAATGGGGTCTCTGCATATGGTTCATTCCCCAAACCCCAAGTGGGTGGGCTGAAGAAGCCTGAGCGAGCCCGGAAGGCAGACTGATTATTTCTCCTCCTATTCCTGCTGCTGCTAATAGCATGTTTTGAAACTGCTCGTTTCTTGTTTTGTTTTGTTTTTTTGGTACCAGAGATCGAACTCGGGTCCTTGAGCTTGCGAGGCTGGCGGCGCAACCACTGAGCTAAATCCTTGGCCCGAAACTGCTAGTTTCTTTTTTTCACCCTTAAAAGTACGTTCCTCTTTTCCCTTTTTTCTTTTACCTTTTAAAAATTATTTTTTTCATCATGAAATATTTCAAAGATCAGACAAGAATAGAAAAGAGCATAATGAATACTTATTTACCACCATTAAGCTGTATCAAACCTTAACATTATGTCACATTTGCATCAGATCTCATTTAAAGAAATAAAACATTACTGATATAATTTAAGTTCCCTGTGTATTCTACTCCTGTCTACATTTTCTTCCTCCTCTTCAGAGGTAACTATAGCTGTGAATCTAGTGTTTATCATTCCTATGCATGTTTTTATACTTTTACTACATATTTATGTAACTATTAATACAATATAGCACTTTTCAACAGGGCTTTAAATTCTGTATATAAATTGTAGCATATTCTACTTATCATTGGATATTCTATTTTATGAATATTTCACAATGTATTTCTTTTTTCTGTTCATGAATGTTTAGACATCCTTTTCTTTCTTTTTCTTCATAATATAGACACTGCTGTGATAAGTTCCTGTAGTCATCTTCTGGGGCACCTGGGTGACAGGTTCCTGCCCTCCCTTGCTGCCTCCCTCCTACCCACTTCCTCAGGCAAGCTCTGTCTCACTGAGCTACATCCCCAGCCCAGGCCTAAGAGTTTCTTTAGGACAATTGTCAACTACAACTCTCAGATGAAATCTGGCTATCGCTTATTGTTGTAAGATGCCATGAATTAAGAGTGGTTTTTAAAGCTTTCCCTTTTTTGAATTTGACTTTTTTTTTGGTATTGGGGATCGAACTCAGGACCTTGCGCTTGAGAGGCTGGTGCCGTGCCACAGAGCTAAATCCCTGGCCTGTTATTTCCTTGAAAAAAGATCTTGTATGTAATTTAGGCTGATCTTGAATTTACTATGTAGTTCAGGCTGGCCTTGAACTCATAGCCATCCTCTTGCTTTAGTCTCCCAAATGCTGGGATTACAGGAATGTCCCACCCCAACCAGCTTTGAATTTGACTTAGCTTTTATAATTGTGAGAAATGTGCATAACATAAGATTTACCATACTCACCTCTTTTTCAGTGGCATTAAGTATATTCACATTGTTGTGCAGCCATCACCACCATCCACCTCCAGAACTTTCATCATCCCAAATTGAAACCTTGTAGTGATTAAATAGTAACTCCCATACCTCCTCACTGTAGCTCCTGGCAGCTACATTCTAACTCCATGAATTTGATTCTTCTTGGTACCTCACATAAGTGGAATCATACTGAGTTTGTTCCTCTGTGTCTGTCCTATTTCATTTAGCACAATGCCTTCAAGGTTCATGCATGCTGAGGCATGTGTCAGACGTTCCTTCCTTTTTAAGACTGAGTAACGCTCCATTGTAAGCATATATGCACCATACTGTGTTTACCATTCATCCATCAATGGACAGTTTTTACATTCTAATGGTTAAAAAATAAGAAGACATTTTGTGGCACAAATTTCAGTGTCCATTAAAAAAGTTTTGTTGGAACACAGCCACAGATGTTTGTTTAAATGATGTTTATTGCTGCTTTGATGCTAAAACAGTAGAGTTAATTAAGTGGTTGCAGCCAAGACCGTATGGCTTGCAAAGCCTAAAATATTTACTGTTTGGCTTTTTACAGAAAAAGTTTGCCAACTGCTCCATGTTTTATAATTACCGAGAGGTGGAATAGTTGTTGAATGGTAAGGTACATGCATCTTCAGTTTTACCAGATATTGTGAAACTGCTCTTCAAAGTGATAGAACCAAGCAGTGCTTGAGGGTTGGTTTTTTTTTGTAAAAATTTCCTCTTGTTAAAGGGCCAGATTCTTTCTTTAAATGAAGGTCCTGGGAGGGTCTTTAAAGGGCATTAGATAGTTAGGTTTGTTGCTGCGTGACAGACATCTTTGAAATTCTAATCGCTTACAGCAAGCATGTATTTTGGGCTCATAGGCCTGGGGTGAGGTGGGCAGAGCCCTGCCAGGTCAGCTTCTCTCTAATGTAGGGCCTCTGGGACATCACTGTACTTGCCCAAGCTTTATAGAACATCATTTGATATCTTGTACTCCAAGTTGTTTGGTCCTCCAGAAGATATCTCAGTGCTCCCACCCCTGCAGGACCCAGGGATGGGAAGCAAGGCATCTCAACAAGTGGCCCACTGGAGCACAGGGTCCAGATGTAAGGAGGCTGCCCAAGGCCACACCTGACTGCAGATGAAGTCAGACAAGACAACAAACAAAATGGGTTAGTTCTGTGGTTAAGCCTCAACTGGCTGGATTGCTGCAGTTCTAGCTTCTTGGCTGCTTCAGACCCACACAAGGTGGAGCCTTGCCTATCAGATGTTCATCATGGACTCAGCAGCATCCTTTGGACAGGCCACCTGGTGCTGACTGCCGAAGTGAGCCCATCCCATGTGGCCACTCTACTTCTCTACCTGCCTATTGCTTGTATGAGAAGCCCATGCACAGAAGATAGAATGTGCAGGGGGCAGGCTGGATCATTCCCTACCTCAGATGGCAGGATTCTCCATAAGCTGGAGCTACCTGTGTCACAAGGTGAGCCTCTCTCAACATAGCAGCCCTGGGACAAGCCCAGGAGGCTCCTGCTTGCCAGCTTTGCTTGCTCTGGCAGCAGCCAGCTTTACCCATCCCAGGCTCTCCCTCCACAGCTCAATCCACAAATCCATCTCCATGTTTTAGGTTTCCTGTTAGATTTCTCCTACAATATTGTTGTCCTTTGCAACTCTGACAGTGTCTGGACTTTTGTTCTTTGGATCTGACTGAAAATTAGTGATTCAATAATGATTGCCCAGAGAAGTCACATGAGAGGCAGTGACATTGGTCTCTCATTCCTTGGTCGGGGCGGGGTGGGGGGGCTGGGTGTCTACAGGGGCTTTGTCTTGCACTCTTTCATTCTGCTAATGTTATCCAACACCATTGTGCACCAGTATCTGGGTTAGGCACTGAGGAGAGAGTGACAAATGAGACAATAGAGCCAGATACCTGTTTCCTTCCCTACCCACTTGCTGTAGGGACAGATTTTCCAGGGCTGACTTCCATACATCCAGTAGCTTGGGTATTCTGTGCTGTGCCCTCATCCCAGCCAGAGAAGTTCTGCTGACATTTGGTGTTTTGACTCTTGAGCTTCCTTCATCTTTTGAACTAAGCACCTTGAATCTTTAGGGCTGCTTTCTCCAGGGTCCCAGCTCTGGAACTGAAATTCTCCCCCTACTTTAACCATGCCCTGCCCTCTGACCTGGCTTGTTCTCACTCCCTTGCCCTAGACTCAAAGGAAGTGGGAGCTTTTTAAGGCCAAGCATTGGATTCTTCTGATAGTATAGTTAGATAAAAAGCTTCTGGAACAATTCCATTGCCTTTGTATAAACTGGCTTCCGCTGATGAAAAAATAACTGACTAGTAACTAAAGCCATCTTCTTTTGAGAAATGAAGGAATAACCAGGAGAAGAACAAGTTTCCACTTATTTGGAATGTTAAGTAAGCAGACCTGGATAGTAGCTGTTGCTTGGCTCTCTTTTGCTATATGGGTGTCTTGTCAGGCCTGACTCTCTGGAATGCACACTTCAGAGTTCAAGGGTCTGCTTCATCTTTGGTCACATTAACTCTGTGTGTGTTTGCGGGATGCTATTTGGGTTGTTTATTTATATATCATGGTGCTAGGGATTGAACCCAGGGCCTTGGACATGCTAGGCAAGTGCTGTTCCACTGAGGTGCACCCCAGGCCCTAGAATGCTGTTTGTGTTATCCTTGTTTGGTTTTTTTTTTGGTACTGCAGATAGAACTTGGGACCTTGTGCTTTAGAGGCAGGCGGCAGAACCACTGAGCCAAATCCCTGGCATCATTTTGTTTTTTGAGACAGGGTCTCACTATGTGTTCAGGTTGGCCTTGAACTGGCTCTGCAGCCGAGGTTGGCCTCAAACTCATAGCAATCCTCTTCAGCCTGGAGTGCTGGGATTACAGGTGTGCACTACTACACCCAGCTAGAATGCTGTTTTCAACAGCCTGTTCAGAGTTCAGGGTGAGCCCTCAGAGTGGGAATGCCCTAGAAGGATGCTGTGATCTGGATTTCAGATCTAGCAAAGTGGCTTAGGCTCTGACCGTCCTTCCAGGGTTGCATCTCCTGGTAATTTGAATGATGGGTTTTAGATTTTTTAGCCTTAGGATTTGGCATTTCAGAATGTTAGGTCTCTGCATAGCTTAACTTATCTACATGCTAGTTGACCTTTAATCAATAAGAGATGGTCTTGACTTAACCACAGAACAGAATCTGTTTTACAAGATTGCTTTCTTCACAGAGGTTCCAGGATACCGTGATGCCTTTCTCACTTTAAATGGCCAAGAGCCATCATTTTAACCTGTCTTGACAGCTGTGCTCCTGGGAGTGCGATCAGGGGTGGGGGAAAATACTGGTGAAACACTTTTATATCCTCATCCTTTAGATCATAACACATACTTAGTTTGATCCAGTGTAGCGTAGAGTTTTTGTGTATGAAATGTGTGTGTGTGTGTGTGTGTGTGTGTGTGTGTGTGTGTGTAAAGGTGGGAGACAGCAGAGGCTACCAAGCATCTTTTTCATGGAACCAAATGGGGTTTGACAATTTCTCACGGAAATCTTTTTTGTTTTTTTTTGGTACCAGGGATCGAATTCAGGACCTTGCACTTTTGAGGCAGGCACAGTGCCACTGAGCTAAATCCCCAGCCCAGAAATCTTAAATTTTTAAGGATGCAGTTGAGCTTGGGCAGGGAATGCATGAACTGGGACCCATCTGTGGCTCTTGGAATGAAATAACAATAGCTAACGTTTATTAAGCACTTATCCAGTGCTTTATCTCATTTGAAATTCACAGGCTTCTAATTGATTTGCATATGATCATCCCTAAAGATGAAAGTTAGGTCACTCAGTAGAGCATGGCAGAGGAAGGGGTTTGACCTTCTGTCAGCCTTGGCCATAAAGCTCTGTCACCTCTATTCCAGAGCCTAGAGCTCTTGTAATGATTCTTCCAGTGGGATCTCCCTTTCTCTTCTTTTCCTCCCTCTCTTCTCTCTTCTTTTCTCTTTCCCTCCTGACAGAAATATTTCTCCTAAGGAAGTGTCAGCAAAACAGCATACCAGTGTGATCCCCAGACCCACTTTGCTAGGCTGCCTGCAAAGTTAAAGATTCATTGATGACTTTTGGAAAGTTCTGGAAAAATACGATTCTTTTAGCTCGCTGACCCTTCTTCCCTGGAGGCAGTTGGATGAGGACATTCTTCAGTGTAACACAGTTTCCTTGAACTTTTTCTGTGCTGATCCTTGATGATGTTTTCCTCTTCTTTAAAGACATACTCTTATTAAGTATCTTGTAGTAAGAATTGTCCTCTGAACCGCAGCCAAAGTAACTCCTTCCTGTGATGCCCCTCCCCGCTTTCTAGCTGTCCAGTGAGCCCCCGCCAGGTGCCTAGGCTGTGAGCCTGACTGCAGCACAACAAAATCATCCATCACTGTGGCTGGTGTACAGTGCTTACTGAGACGGGTGGAGTTTCTTGATAAGAATGGAGTGGGAGCAGAGTACACAAACATTTTCCCAAGGTCTCCTCTTGCTTTTGCTCTTTGAATTAATGCTCTATAAAAAACAGTAGCTTAACTAAGGGGTGTTGGCAACTTTGGTAGCTCTGCAGCACACAAGCTGTCCAGTGCTTTTTAAGAAACCCCTAATAAGCTTATTTATTTACCAAGCTGGACTTGTCTGAGTCGTTCTTTGGACTCTCAGTGACCCTTCAACTTGGAGGTAGGTGCTCCTTTTACTTCTCTCCAGGAAATTCACAGAACACACTTTACCATGTGTAAGCTAATGTCACATACAGCTAATGTCACATACATTATTCTTTTTCTTCTCATAGTAACATAGGAATAATGAAGTAGGAGTAATTATTCTCATTTTATAGTTAGGGAAATAGAAATGGAGATTCTGGCTGTCTTGCTCCTTATAAAGACTCAAAATACAGTAAATAAACTAATCGGGGGTTAGGGCTGTGTGTGACCAGGAAGCATAGGTAGAGGCATTTGGAGGCACATCTAGATCACTGAATTAAATCATCTTATTTTATGGGTCAGGACACTAAACAAAGCCTGGAGAAATGTGAAAGCCTGTTCAACAAAGAGGGAACTGCTTTAGACTGCTCTACACTGTATGTCGGGATGTTTTGTTCTTTGACACTATTGACTTTTGGGCCAAATAATTGTGGAGCCCTGTCCTAGGCAGTGTAGCATACAGCATTCCTGACTCCTACTCACCAAATGCCAGTAGGCTTCCCCTTCCCAGTTTTGAAAACCAGAAGATGTCTTCAGACATCACCAAGCATCCCATGGAGAGGTCTAAGCACTCCCAGTTTCGAACCAATGCTGCATACCATTCCCTTTCAGGCCCACTGAACAGCATGAACCTGGAGCACAGTTCCACCCTTGGAGTCTGGGAGGGAAATTGCTTCTGGGTGCTAAGTGGAGAACATCTTTCCTCCCCACCAAGTCCCTGAGCATCTTGAGAGCTTTGCTGGTGAGAACAGCTTCTCAGACATGGGATGGAGGGAAGACAGTATGGGAACCAGATCTCCTGAGACATGCACGTCATTATTCCCATTTCCCAAATGAAGATAGAAGTTAGTGTTGAAAATATCACAGGGCAACTATGATTTTTCTTCTACACACCAGAAAGGTACCCCATGGAGTGCTCAGGCTCGTTGTTCCACAGTGTGCATCGCAGCCCTGCGTTAGTTGCTTTTCTCTCATTGCTAAGACAAAATACTCAACACCCAAAGTTAAAGGGGAAAAGGTTTATTTGGCTCACAGTTCGTAGAGGTTTCAGTCCATAATTGGCTGTCTCCAAGGCACAGTGGCACATAACAGAGAGGCATTGCAGACAAGAAACAATATGGTACACACAAAGTACCAAAAGCAACAAGTGACCTTAACAGCAACTTTCTCCCCCATACAGACTACCGGGATTCTGGTGGTGCCAAACCAATAACTCACATGTAGTGGTTTATTAATCACACACCCTTAATCCCAGCATCACACATTCCATATTCAGCCACTTCTGAAAAAGACTGCGTGAGGGGGGACATCTAAACACAAGCCATAAGAGGCTCCATGAGCAATAATGACAGAGGGTTTGTGTTACGTACTCTGTCAACTGTAAGAGTGTATTAGTGCCCAATTATGTGCTGGAAAGTTAGATCTGGTCCTTTCTGTGGCTCTTACTTCCTGTGGGCCCTAGAAAAATTCACTTTCCCTTTGGAGATCTTTGTTTTCATGTTCATAAAATGAGGACATTGGACTGTACCAGAGATGAACAATCTTCCTGCTGTTCCACTCAGCTTTCCCACACTCTCAACCCTAAAAATCAAGCCAGGCAAATAAAGCTGTTTACAGGTCATCTGTATTTTAATTAAAAACAACAGTAGTTTTACCGCATCCTGTGGAGGAAATGTGTATTCTCACAACGCAGATTAACTTGTTTTATCGACAGAAAAGATGTCAATGACAATGATTTTTTTTAGCCTCTAAGATGTTAATAACTGGACTTTTTTGATAAGCAGCAACATGGAATCAGGTTTCTAACCATTTATCTTTAAATAGATCATGTGTTATATGGAAAAATGAGATGAGGGGCAGGTTAAGCATCAGTAGGTGTGGCCTCAGCATGTTTTAGGTTTGATAAACATATTTTTTTCCCATGAGTGCCATAAGAGTGCCCCCCTGGTGGTAAGACCTTAAGCTCTACCAAAGCCAATTGGTTTCCTGAGGCTCCCATAGAAATGGGTTGGAGGGCCTTTGAAACAAGACCAAAATTTGTTAAGAGGCTAGCCAGTGAATCACATTTTTGGAAACTTCCGAGAAGCAATAATGAATCCTGGGGGTTTTAGTCTAAGAACTTGAGTTTTGGAGTCAGATATGGTTTCAAACCACTGCTTCCAAGTAATTACCAAGTATGCACTCAGTGAGTTCCCGAGTTGCTTTCAGCCTCATTTTCCTTATCTGTGGAGCTGAGATGATAATATCCACCTACCAGGTTTGTCTTATGAGCAAAGGAAGGAAGTGTGGGTTGGGAGAGTGATTGAAGATGAAGTTTTGTGAAGAGTTTACAAGGAGTGATCAAAGAATATGATATATGTTTAAGTGAAAAATTATTACAGTAAACATTGCCATGAATCCCCCTTAACATATTTCCCCTTGCTTTTAATGAACTTATTCCATCATCTTTGCCACTTTCTGAAGCAGTTCTGGAAGTATTATTTCATGAGTGTCTTTAGGATAAAAAACCTAGTGAGTGCTGCTGCTGAGTGCCAGCCAATGGAAAGGCTGGCTTGTAAAAAATGATGGTGTATCCTCATTCACCCCAATCATAGTGTCTGATGCTGTGTAACTTCTGGCTCCTCCCCAAAGTCAAAAAGACTGTGAATAGAAAACATTTTGAATTGATTCAGGACATTGAGGCAGCCAGGACAGGGTAACTACAGACATTCATGAAGAAAGACTTCTAAAACTGCTGCAGAAATGGTAAGAACAGTAGGATATATGTGTTTGAAGTGAGGGGAGTGCTTCTACTGTGATTAATTTAAACACATACCATTGTTTCTCATCACATTTCCTAAGTACCATGCTCAACTTGGCCTCAAGAGTAATGAGAAGTCAGTGGAAGACTTTAGGCAAAAGTTATATGAAGACTTATGTGTTGGAAAGATGGCTGACAGCCATGCAGACAATGATGTGGAGGGACCAGAGATTTTGGTGGTGGCCATGGAGCTGGAGTAGATGGGAGAGATGTTTTGGAAGTGGAATTGATTGGAACGTGGTGTGTAGTGAGATGCAGTAAAAAATGGCAGCCTGCATTTGTATAGCTGTTAAATACTTATTTATAAACTTTTATAAACTTTATTTGTTGCTCACAATCATTTTATGAGTTAGATATTATAATTATTACCATCATTTATATGTAAGGCAGTTGATGGTCAGGGAGGTTAAGCCCTTGATAGGATATATAGCCAGTAAGTGGCAAAATTGGAAAGTGATCCATGAATCTATGGCTTCTCATTCTGGCTGTATCTGTTGGATCTTACTGCCTCTCAAGATTCATTCTGTAGCTACTGCCAGAAGGAGAGGCAGTTTGGTCCAGCTTGGCTGTGTACTGGGTCTCCAGGTTGTGCAATATCCCTGGTTGCTAGGAGCCTCTGATAATTAGAGTCCGGGGTTGCTAGGCAACCTGAGCTACTAAGAGTTTCAGTTTATTATAAGTCTTGGGTTGTTAGAAGCTCCAGGTTATTCAAATTTTCAATTTGTGAAAGGCTTCACATTTCTCGAAGGCCCTAAATTGTTAGAGGCATAAGTTTTTAGGGACCCCAGGCTATTAGGGCTCTAGGCTCCTTGGATGGCTTCTTAGCCTACCCTGGTTGCTGGGATGCTCAGGGTTTTAGTGGCCCTGCGTCAGTCCAGGTTTTCCTTTTGAAGGTGTCCATTTACCCCTTTCTGGTACCTCAGGCTTTCTAGGATTCTCAAATTGTTAAGAACACAAACTCAGATTGGGTCAGCTAAACAGTTTTCTCCACTCACCCAGCCTCCTTCTATCTGGTCAGATAGAGAAGTAGTATGTTTTTTCTCAGATGTTCATTAAAATCATAGCTGAGCTCATTCAGCTCATATAACTGCACTGACTTTCACTCCATCTACTCAGGGCCCCCACCACTTAGGCACTGGTAGGAAGCTGTTTAGAAAAGAAACTTGTCTCTAAATCACCCATATGTTAAAGCACCCTCGAGTTACGTTTTTGTAGTAATCACTTACTTTCTAGCCAGTCAATTTTAAATAATCTTGTATCAGACTTCATGAAAAATTCTGGAGTTGACAGCTCTTTACTTCTAATAATTTTTTAGGTTTGTCAGAACAGTAAAGCTAGCTTGTGTGTGTGTGTGCTTTCCTTTTGAAGAAACTTTCTATTTTGATGAAATTAAAGGAAATTGCAAAAATAATAGAGATTTTATGTACATTTTCCCCAATGGTTACATCTTACATAGCTACAGCAGAAGAGCTAAACCAGTATGTAGACTTTATTAACACGTGCATATACGGTCCTATATTCTTTTATCATGTGTCATTTATGTACCCACCATCCCAATTAAGATACAGAACTAGTCCATCATTATAAAGATCTACTCTGTGTTGTACTTTTATAATTATGTTTCTTGCCAACCTGTGTGTGTGTGTGTGTGTTTTAAATACCTTCACTTGACCTCTGCCCAGTGCCTTCTGTGTGCCTCAACCATTAACAGGTCAAGGGAATACAGAGATAAATATAACACATTCTTGCTCTGGAAGAGCTCAGACAGGGCCACAGTCATGCACACCATAAATTATAGGGTAAGGTAGTGCTTCTAGGAGAGATGAATTCATGAGACAAGAAAATAGATTGGAGGGTTGAGGACCAGAGTGTTGAGTTAATCCTTTCTGCAAAAGTTGTAGTACTGGGTTGATGTTGAGGAATGGACTGAAGGTATTTGTTGCCCAGTGAGGAAGGGCTTTTAGGCAGGTAAGTTTGGGGAGTTTTAGGCAGGTGGTTAGAACTGTTATAGAGCAGAGTGGGGCTGGGGAGGGGCTGGGGCTGGAATGGTGGAGGTTCTGGGGAAGCTGTAGGGGACGCACTGTACAGGGCCATTGGGCCTATTGATCTAGTTCTGAAGTGATGGAGACCAATCAAAAGGTTTAAAAGTGGGGCTGTGTATTCAGCCCTGTCACTTAGAAAGAGCCCCCTGGGGTAGGGAGATGAGCATTAGCTAAGCTGTGATAACACACGCCAGAGTGTTGGGGACAGACATGAAGGAACCATCTTTGACCTTGGGGGGAGATCAAAACAGGAACAGGGAGTATGAAGGGGGTGAGTAAGCAGTTTCCCCAAGATTGATGATTTCCCTTTTTCTTCTGGTTGTATCAATTTCCCTGAGAAAACATCCCTAGGACCTAAGTACGAGATGATAAATGTGAGGCGAGCAATTCCCTGCTCATCCTGAGATCTTATGCCTTCGGAGATCTCATGTTTTTACGCCTGCACTGAGGGCCAGCAGAGCACACCCCCGGGGCGGGGGGGAGGCCTCTGACCATTAAAACAAGCTCCTGTGCTTATTGTGCCAGATCCTTTAAGCCCTTACTTAGAGTCTTTCCTGCCAAGTTCTTAAAAATATGGTTTCTGTGTTTCCTCACCCCCCCAAATAACAATAATCGAAAGGTACCTCTTGTTGAATGTTTGCTTAGGGCCAAGTACTGTGTGAAATGCCTTGTGTGTTGTCTCATGATTCCCTCAATAATCTCCTGGGTGGCCAATCTTTTCATCCCACGGGTGAGGATACTGTGGCTCAGCGTGGCTAACTAACCTGCCAAGGTCACAGAGCTGGCACGCTTGCTTTGTGAAACTGGGACTGCAGCTCGGGTCTGGGTGCTTCCAGCCTGTTGCCCTGAACTGCAGAAGTCACAGATTGCAAGCGGGAGGGAAAAGGCTCCAGTCAGAGAGGGAATTAACATGAATTGAGGAACTCAGCATCTGTTAAGTGGTGTTTTACTAACTTCACATAAAAGTTGATCAATCAAGGACCTCCAGGGAAATAGCATGAAGAGGATATCTATCTATCAATCTATCTATGTAGCTATCTATCTATCATCTATCTCTACCATCTGTCTCTCCATCCGTCCATCCAGGATGGGAGAGAGAAGTGGGGGAGGAGATTGGTTTATTATAGAGCTGCAGGCTGAGTTGGCCAGCTGAAGACCCAGGAGAGTTGACAGCTTAGTAACTTTGAGTCTGAGAGCCTGAGAACCAGGAGAGCCTACAGTGTAGTTCCTGGCTGAAAGCTGGCAGGCTCATCAGAAAGGTCTGATACTCAATTTGAGTCCAAAAGCAAGAAAAACAGCCAATATGTCAGTTGGAAGGCAGTCAGGCGAGAGGAATTCTCTCCTACTCAGAGGAGAGTTGGCCTTTGGAGGGCAATCTGCTTTACTTATTTCATTGATTTGAATGTTAATCTCATCCAAAACATCCCACAGAAACACCCAGAGTACTGCATGACCAAATATCCGGTGGTCCAGTTGAGTGGACGCATAAAATTAACCAACACAAGGGGGAATCCAGGAGGTCGATGGAGGCACAACCTTAAAAGAAAGTGGTGGAGGGAGACTATTTAGAATAGGTGTTTTGGAAAAGCACAGTCCTAGTGTATAAGAACTAGCTACCAAAAGCAGAAGGTACATTGAGACAGAGGAAAGAAGCAGGCAGATCTAGGATTGCACCAAGTGTAACTTATTAGGGACTCACAGATGGAAACATGTCTTGAGTGGCAACAAGACAGGAGGAGCCCTGCATCCAAGGCAGGAGGAAGGGGTTTATATACTAAGCTAACACAATAGTGCATAGCAGGAGACAACTTGTCTGGCCTTTCTAAAAAACTATTAACTTGTCTGGTATCACTTCAGAAATAGTCCAGGCATCAGTGGCTGGCACAATGTACACAGCTGACTATCTGAATGACTTTGTCCTTTAGAGTTTGTGATGCTTGTCAGGGTTACCTGGTGGGCAAAATGATGGCTACAACCAAGATGGCTGTAGTCATGTCAAGATGGATTGCCTCTCTCTCTCTCTGGATTGAAACCAGGGTCTTCACACTGAGCCAAATCCCTAACCTTTTTGCAATATTTTTTATTTTTAAATTTTTTTTGTACCAGGGATCGAACTCTGGACCTTGTGCTTGCGAGGCAGGCAGCAGAACCACTGAGCTAAATCCCCAGCCCCAATATTTTTTATTTTTGAGACAAGGTCTCCCTAAATTGCCCAAGCTGGGCTCAAACTTGTAATCCTCCAGCCTCAGCCTTCCAGAGTACTGGGATGTTAGGTGTGTGCAACCGTGCCCAATTGGGTAAGTCACTTTTTTTATACCTTAGTCCTTCTGACAGTAGTGTCATGATTACAGCCACACATCCAGACCACTGATGAACAGAACTAGGAGCAACTCACAGGGAAGTCCATTCTATTCTCAGTGCACTAAATTTGGAGGAGTTGATTGAGGATCTTTATTTTGGAGGTTTAGGCTCTCTCTACCTATAGCAAGAGGAGGGCACATTTTTCCATCATCTATGGAGAGTCTGGAACACTCTTTGGGGCCAGCCTCTACGTTCTCCTGACTGAGTCTCCTGGGTTAAGTTTCTTCTAGACCAACTGATGAGGTGATTTTCATTCATCTGTTTATATTTTTATCCACCCACCTTTTTTTGATTTTTGTTCTCCACACTAGGAAAACAGCCATGAGATGTCTATTAACCATCTGCTAATCTGATGGGAATGGTGGTGAAAAGAAAGATACTGGTGGAGTGTGACAGATGCGGAGGTTATAAGCTAGTATAGGATTCTGTGCAAGAGTTTTGGAGAGTCCTAGGTTAGCCCAAGGAGTCCAAGAGAAGAATCTAAGCTTCAGAGGTACTTTAAGGGGAACTAGAAGCTAGCCAGGGAGTTAGGACGGAAAGAGTGAATTTGACATATATAATACTATATAAGACAGGACTGTGACATACTGTCACACACTTAGGGAACTATAAGAAGTTTGGTTGGAACAGTGGTTCTCAGTCCAGGAGCACTTTGGAATGGTGGGGGAGCATTAACAAAAATACAGATGGTTGGGTTCTATTCCCAGAGATTTGGATGTCATTGGCCCAGCGAGGGGCCCAGGAGTCAAGATTATTTATAAATCACCACTGGGGCTGAGGGCCAGGAAGGTAAGAAAGGCTACTGGCAAGCATGACTTGGAAGGAGCCAGTGGAGGATCTCTGCTAGGAATCTGAACTTGCTTTGCAGAAGCAGGAAAATTGAGTGTGGAGCTCAGCAGAGAAATAAAGACCTCAAGCCCTCACTGGGGCCTTGTCTGCCCTCATAACTGTTCCTTTTGAGCTGTTGTTTCTTTCTTCCCATTTAAAAGTGAACGTCAACCAGGAAATAACAAAACATACAATAAAATAAAATAAACTGAAAGATTACTCAATAAAAGAAGTGATAAAATAGTAAAACAGACCAATGCAGTAAAACCCAAAAGAACTCAACCAGACAGAATCACCACTAAGGGCCATGCAATAAAAACAATAGCTAGAATGTACTGAGGCACTTGGTAGACTTCCTTGTGCATTTGAGAAATCTGAGTGTCACCACCACCCCAGGAGGCAGAGAGGGGGAAACAAGGTTTGCGGAGTTGGAGTACAGGGTCAAGTTTACATTGGGTGGGCAGAATAATGGCTCCACTTTAATGGTGAGGAAATGGAGGTTAATTCCTTAAGACTAAAGAGTCATTCAGGGCTAAAACAAGAAATGGAACTTTGGTTTTCTACCATGAAAGTCCTGAACACTTACCCCTGAATAAACACGTTGGAATTATCTGGGGAGCACTATTTTTCTTTTTTTTAGTTTTTTGTTCTCATAGTGTAGTGTAGCCTGGCCTTGAATTCACTATACGGTCTTGAACTTGCAGCAGTCCTCCTGGCTCAGGCTCCTGAGTGCTGGGATTACAGATGTGCACCATCACACCTGGCTCTGGGGAGCTTTTAAGAATTACTGACGCCTGTTAGAATTTTTTTCAAAGGAAATATACAAGTGGTCAACAGGTATCTGAAAAAATTGTTCAGTGTTACTGGTCATCAAGGGAGTGCAGAGCAAAACCACAATGAGACATCACCTTACACCTGTCAGAATGGCTTTTATTGAAAAAAAAAAAAGGCCACAAGTGTGGTGAGCATATGGAAAAATTAGAACCCTGTGTGCTGTTGGTATGAATGCAAAATGATACAGCTGCTTTTGGAAAACAACATGGAGATTCCCTATAAAAAAAAAAAGAATTACCATACAACTCAGCTATACCACTTGTGAGTATTTATTCAAAATAACCAAAACAATGATTTTGGAGAGTTAGCTACATGCCGTGTTCATTGCAGTATGGTTTACAATGGCCAAGGTATGGAAACAGCCCTGAATATCTGTCTGGAAAAGAGTGGATAAAGCAAACTTAAGATAGCTGTCCATCCAGCGGCAGGCCTGGTGGAGACTGTGCTAAGTGAAATAAGCCAGGCGTAGAAAGATAAATGATTGCACTTACAAGGTAACTAGAGAAGTCAAACTCCTATGGATCCTACAGTCTAAGAGTGGAATGGTGATTACAAGGGACCAAGGGATGGGGACACGGGGAATTACCAATTAAGAACATAAAGATTTAGTCAAGGAAGACAAATGAGCTTAGAGATCAGCTGCACAATGGTGTACTTATCATCAATAATCAGGTATAGTGCACTTAAAAATCTGTGAAGAGGGCAGATTTCTTGTTAAGTGTTCTTATCACACTTAAGAAAATCACCATTGAAACTTAACCACTCTATTTATTTTGAACTATATATTGGGATATATATATATATATATATATATATATATAGATGTATGTATATATAAACACACATATATGTTGCAACTTAAAAAAAAAGAAAATAAAAGATACTGATGTTCATTTCTTTTTATTGTTTTGTTTTTTTTGCAGTGCTGGGGATTGAACTCAGGACCTTGTGCTTTCGAGGCAGGGGCAGTGCCAGTGAGCTAAATCCCTGGCCCTGCTCATTTCTGACTTGATTGGCCTGGGCTGGGCCAGGCAGACAGGCTGCAACTAAACATATCTGTGGCTGTGCTCTGCTCTGCTTTTAGTAGCAATTGCTTCTATTTATTGATTTCCCATTCCTGAGGACTAAGCACTTTATAGATGCTTTATTGAGGTCTCTTAATATACTGTGAGGTAGAGAGTGTCATCCCACTTTGGGAATTAGGAAACAGAGAGGTTCAGCCGTTTTCTCTGGCCACCCAGCTGCTATTCACTGGAGTCTGCTCCTCGTGTAGGTGAGCCTGACCCTGAAACCCATGCTCTGGCTGCTGAGTTGCGTGGTTTCCAAGCAGGGGAGTACCTGTCGGGCACAGAGCTGGATACCACAAGTCCTTTCATTTCATTTTCCTATCCCTCAAGCTTTAGGGTCAGTGGCAGAAGTGGGACCCAGCCTGCTTATCCTGACTGAGCAGTCACCAACCAGATGGAGGAAGTGTGTGGCTTAGCACTAAGGAGCAGGAGCTTTCTGCCAGGCAAAGGAGTTCAGTGGTGAGATGGGCAGCTTGGAAGCAGTGAGCATCTGCCATCATGCCTGGGTCTGTTGGGGGGGCAGGATCACCTCAAAGTAAAGTACTGTGTGTGTGTGTGTGTGTGTGTGCGCGCGCGCGCAAACAGTAGGCAAGAAAGGTTGGGAGTACACACCCCTAATGTGCCCTTGAACCTTGAAATTAAGCTCAGATGGGCTGCTCAGAGCTCAGAGGGTGGGGCAGGCTCCAGCATTTGAGCTCATAGAGCTGGGGAGTTCTAGAAGGCTCTAGGTCAGTCTGGAGCTTGCCTCCCGCATTGTTCTCTTACCCCTGGGAGCCAGGATCCCAGCGATATTGTGGGGTACGTCCTGAGCTGAAGCAGAGATTTGGGGCATGGCTGCTGCTGTCATTGTCATCACCACCTCAGCTCTGGTGGGGAGGACCCCTGATCAGTGAGGTCCCTGTGCCCCCATCCTAGAGCTGTTGACCAGGTCCTGGCTTGGGCTGGCTTGAGAGGAACACAGTGAAAGCAGGTGTTGGTCAGAGAGGGGGGGATCCTGGCCTGGAGGGTTGGGGAGAGGATGGCTTCTGGCAGGTCTGTGATCTCTGAGTCCCCAGATCCAACTCCTCAAACCTCTGTACCTGCTGTGTAATGCTCAGGATGGACTCACCCTTAAGTCACTTTACTGTGCCAAAATCAAAACTACTCACTGTGTAGTGGGGAGCTTGGTTTTCTCATCTATAAATTAGGCTATTACGCCTATTGCCCTTGAATTGTTAAGAGAATTAGATAAGATCAAGTTAGAAAATATCCAGAAAAGGCCTGGCCCAGTGTCTAACAGATCTGAAGAGCTCAGCACCAGGGATTGTCTCCCTCCCTCCCACTCTACACACTTTAACGAGAAGGACTCCCCACTCTGTGGTTGAGACTCCAGTGTATTCTCATTTCAGACACATCCACTGAGCAGTCAAATTTTATCTGCAGCTCTGGTTGGCTCTCAGGATATGAGGATAAGTAGGATCAGGCCACTGTTCTTCAGAAGATTGTTGAGTGATGGAATAGACCGATGTCCACAGGGCAAAAGGAGGATAGAAGATTGGGGTGTTGTGGGAGAGGTGGAGGCACTGGCCCACTAGGAGAATCTCTCTGGAGAACTCATCCCTGTTGTGACCCTTGAAGTCTGAGTAAACAGTGTAGAGGCAAGGAAAGGGCCACTGTTGTAGACAGCAAGGTTGTTCTGAGCAGACAATGTGGCATCACTGGAATTGAAAGTATGAGTGAAGAGAGGCTGGCAGGGCTGGATCACCAAGGGCCTGGTGCCCGTGCTTATGAATAGTGACGGCAGGAGCTAGTGAGGAGTGACACATGGCTGGGCTTTGCACTTACAAAATTCACTCTGGTGGGTGTGTGTAGGAGTTCAGAGGAGGGGTCAAGGCTGGATATGAGGAACTTTCATAAAGAAGCCAGAATGGTGGTTTGAGCCTGAGAAAAAACTGCTCTTGGAGAGTCAACAGGACTTTGGGGTTGATTGGCCAGGAAACAGGTGAAGAATGTGTAATGGAGAAGGAGAAGCAAAGAAGAACAGCCCCATTTGTAGTTTGGACAAGTGGGTGGCCATAATGTAAACCAAGAAAGGGAAACACAAGGAAGAGCAGGTCTGGGGGAACATCAGTTCTGTTTTAGATGTCTTAGTTTGAGGTGACTGTGGGGATCCAAATGGAGGGGAATCAGTTGTCTCTGAGGTCACAGGGAAGGACAATGGAAGGTTGTCACTATGCAGGGTGGATTAACAGTGGGCTTGCCCAGAAAATCTCCTGAAGTGGAAGAGATGGAGGCCCAAGGTAGAAAGGCCAGGACAGCATCTCAGCATTTAAAGCCCGCATGGAAGCAGAATGCACAAAGGAGAATAAGAAATAGCCAGAGCAGGAGGAGGGATCCTGGGCAAGGGGAGCATCCTGGGAACCAAGAGAGGCAAGGGTTTCAACAAGATGAGTGGTCAGTAGTGTGAAATGCTGCAGAGGACCTCTGTACCATGAGATTTGCAGGAATCCACTGGCTGGGAAAGAGCAGCTTTAGGCGAATAGTGGCAGTGAGGAAGTCAATGTCACTGAAATTGGGAGGTGAGAAAGTAGTAATTTTTACCCTCAGAAGTTTGGATGAGAAGAGTGGGAAAGAGCTAGGTTAGCATAGATAAGGGTAATACAGGAAGGCGTGTAACAGCTGGAGCCTTAACCAAGCATGGTACCCACACAGGGAAAGGAGGAGCAGGAAGAGATGAGGTCCTGGTGAGGCTAGGGGAGGAGGGCTGGCTGTGATCTAGAGCCTGGAGGGAAGGTGGGGTGCATGAGACAGTGGATCAGTTGCAAGTGGGGTGGTGACTAAGGCAGGAAGAGAGAGAATTCCACATGTGATCCTCTTGCTTTTTTCAGTGCAGCGGGAGGTGAGGTGGTCATCGGGAAGCCAAGGGGGTGGGGCAGAATGGGGCTTGGTGTTCCAGGACAGTAATGAGGGTTCTGAACCCCCTTAGAGTTAGATGGGAAAACGCTGACCACACACCAGCATGAGTACCAGTGCTGCCTTTGGTTCATAATAGAAATAACAGCTAGTCTATTTTTAATGTGAAGAGCTAAGTTCTTTCCATGCCTTTTCTCATTTATTCCCTTAACACTCTTGTGAGGCAGGTGTTGTCAATGTCCTCACTTTATAGATGAAGAAAATGAGGCTTGGAGTGTATCCGAAGTCTGATATGTACTAAGGGACAGAGAAGGGCTTCAGACTCACTATAAAATCACACCATTAGCCACCTTGTCACCCTCAGTGACATTTGTAGGGGGCATTGGAGAGCAGGGGTATCCACTTTGAGATTGTGCAACTGTTTCTCATTTTGACTCTGAAGGAGGAGAGCAGATGTGGTAGGCAGAGGTTGTGAAAGAAGTGGAAAGATGTGTCAGAGGGGGTGGTCAGAGACACATTAGAACAGAAGGTTGCAAAGATGGGAAAACATCAGGTGATGAAAGATTCAGGGACAACAAGGCCATGGAATGGGTGATGGGACTGTGGAGGTGAAGGTCATGAGGCCTGGGTAGATGAAGGAGCCCTGAGGCTAAGGTCAGCAGGAGCTAATATCTTCAATGGTATTGGAGAGGATGGAGGGCAAAGCAACAGGATGGGGGAGCGTCTAAGAAGAAGGGGTTTTGCAAGATGATGGTTTAGAGGGGTGTTGGGGATGGAGACCTTCAGTACTTCCAGGGGTCTGTGTGGAGGAGGAAGAGTGTTTTCCACGTGAGAAAGCTCCAGGTTGGCAGTGTCCTGGAAGATCCTGTTTCACTTAAGGTCAGGAGATCAAGGTTCAGCACTAGGAAGGAGGTCCATTGACAGTTGGGCTTAGAGATTGATTTATACCAATGACATTGCTCAGCCCATCCCATCTGGAATGTCTGCTAAGGGCCACAACCCAGTGGGGCTTTGGATTCACATCAGCTTTGGTCTCAGTCTAAACTTTGACATTTCCTACTCATCAAACCTTGGGTCTCGGAACTAAATAACGCCTAGCGTGCAGTATGGAGCTCAAGTTGTGAGTTTCCTTCCCCATTTCCTTCCTCTTTCCCCAGGTGCTTGGGCATGGTGCAGTTGGGTAGGATTGGAAAGGTGGAGGGTGGGTCTCAGGGACCTTCTGCAGGGTCTTGGGAATATGGCTGGTATTTCATGGGGGATGCAAGGGAGCTGAGGTGCCCTGTTGGAGTCTTCTATCCATTCCCTCTCTCCTTTCCCAGAGGTGCACTCAGATAACTGTCCCTTCTTCTTCCAAGGAATAGCTGCCCATGAGCGGGCTTCACCTCTGCCACCCATATGGAAGCCAGAAGGAGCTGGACTCCCAGAAGTTGGCTGTGCCCACCTGTGATGATGTTGCTGGTCCTTACCTCTCTGCTCAGCTCCAGCGAGGCCAAGGTCTATAGTCGCTGTGAGCTGGCCAAAGTGCTCCGGGACTTCGGCCTGGATGGCTACCGGGGATATAGCCTGGCTGACTGTGAGAACCCTTTTCTCTTGCTGGCTACTGGCTTCTGGCTCCTCTCTCCCTCTACTCCCTCTCTCCCTCCTCCTTGTTCAAGGGGTGTGGTCTTCAAGGGAAGCTTTTTGAGATTTAAAAACCATATGACCACCCTGAGTTAAACACACAGTAGGCAGGCAATGGGGGTCAAATTGGAACCATCCCTTCATTTTCCCCTGCAAGCCAGGAGTCAAAGGGACAGCACAGCTTAGTCCAATAGACTTAATCATGGCCAAGAGGAGCAGATACCCTTACTGAAATGTAGAAAGCAAACTGACCAAATCAGTACTATCAAACTTTTCAAGCTGGTGGCAGTTTTGGGAAGCTGTGAAGCATAGTCACATCTGGACTCATTCTTTCAGTCCCCTTTGTATATCCCACCCATGTCTTCCTAGTCTTGCCTCTAAAGATACAGCTCTCATAAATTAACTTGACAAACACATTGGGCCCTACTGTGTGCTGAGCAATGAGAAAGTATGAAGATTACTAGCCTAAGAGTTGTGAGACCTGAGATCCAGTCTGGAGCCCTGCTCTGTTGTAGCTGTATGAGACCTTGGGGAAGTCACTTTAGCATCTGAACCTTGGCTGATGCATTTGTAAAGCAGGTGGGAAGGTATCTTCCCTGGTCACCTTGGTGTGTACGTGGGACCTGTGCTCTGAGCACTCTGGTCTGCAGTGGCCTGGCCATCTGATACCAGGCCTGTGTCTGCCCGTGCAGGGGTCTGCCTTGCTTACTTCACAAGTGGCTTCAACACGGGTGCTGTGGGCCACGAGGCAGATGGAAGCACCAACAATGGCATCTTCCAGATCAACAGCAGGAAGTGGTGCAAAAACCTCACCCCGGACTCCTCCAACCGGTGCCAGGTGTACTGCTCTGGTAGGATGGGCCTGTGTCTTGGGCTGGCTGGGGTTGGGCTTCTTATACCAGGGTGAGCTTCTTCCCAGTTCACTTTGTTCCCCCTGCCTTTATGTCTGAGAGCGGGTCCCCCAGGAGACAGATATGCAACCTGCAATGAGGGTGAGGGTGGGTACTCCATGAATCTGATATGGGGTCTCAGCTGGGAGATGGGCCTTAGAGCTATAGGATGGAGGGAGGAGAGGGATAGAAGAATCTCCGCGTTTCCAGAGATGGGGAGAGGAGAGGAGGAGGGAGGAGGAGGAGCAGGAGGAGGAGGAAGTGGAGGAAGAGAAGGAGGAGGAGGGGAGAGAGATAGAGGTAGAGATGGGGAGAGAGGGAAAGGCAGAGCGAGAGAGGGAGAGAGAGAGTCAGAGAGATGGACTGATTCTGGACATCCAGCTCTGCCCCTTGCTCCCTCACTGTGCTTCTGTCCCTCCCACCCTAGACTTGCTGAACCCTAATCTCAAGGTTACTGTTATCTGTGCCATGAAGATTGCCCAAGAGCCCCAGGGTCTGGGCAACTGGTAAGTAATTTGGGATGGAGCCCCCTCTCCAAAGAAGTGTGAACAGACCTGGAGGGTAGCAGCAGGAAGCTAGCCTTTAGCAAGCGCCCACTTTGCCCAAGGCACCATTCCGTGCCTTCATCCTTCACAGTCCCTCTCTGTGATGGGCATCACCACTGTTGAGGTACACACAGATGGCACAGGGTTTCAGGAAGGATGAGCAATTCACTGGCGGTCCCTCGGCTACACAGCTGAGCCTGGCTTCTCCAAGATTTGCCTGTCCTGTGATGTCTGCTTAAAGGTTGTCTAGACTAAGTTCTAAGAAGGCTCCTTTTTTTTTTAACCTATGGCATCTTTTATCTAAAAACTAAATTTTATATAAAGTCCAAGATGTATAACAGATCAAAGAAGAGGTTCTCTGCTTGAAGCAGAGGTGGGGCTTTGGAGCGTCCCCGTTTTCAGCCTTCTCTTTGCCTATCTCCTCCCCACAAGGTGGCCGTGAAGTTGCCCAGAGAGCGAGATGAGCATTGCACGAGGCACTGGAACCAATCTCTGAGTCAGGTGTCCCACAGCTGCCCAGCTTCTTTTGATGGGAGCTTCCTAGTTTCCGGCCTTCCTTACACTCACATTTCTGGATGCAAAAACAGCAGGGTGGGGGCAGTGCCTAGGGGCTGGAGGACCAGGACCATGGACAGGTGGGACAGATTGGGAAGTAAATTTGGGACAATAGAATATCAGTCCAAGAATGGAAGGAAGGAGGAGAAAGTAGAGGCAGGGTTGGGGGAGACCTGCTTGGATGCCTTTGTAGGAGTCTCAGGGCGAGGTGTGGAGTCTGGACAGGGACAGATGTAGAGGTGGTGAACACGAGAGGAGGTGGGCACGGCAGACCGTTGGGAGGATATAGGGACAGGTGAGATGCAGCCCAGGAGGGAGAGGAGGGAGGTGCCAGTGACTGAATCTAGAGAAGCTTTGGAGATGGGCCCTGAAATGGCCACACCTCTGAATATGTGTTGATGCGAGAACAGTAAAGGACCTAAGGAACAGGCTCTGCAGGACACAGTGTGTGTCCATAGCATCAGGAAAGATTCAGCCTTAAAGGAGAATGAAATTATGTCACTTGCAGGAAGATGGGTAGATCTGGAGATCTTGTTAATTGAAATAGGCCAGACTTGGAAAGCCAAGCACTACACGGTTTTCTTAATATGTGGAATCTAAAAAAAATAAGAAGATATGAAAGTAGAAGGGAGACCATTATTAGACAAAAGGAAGCAAATAAGAGAGAGGGAAAGGAAGATATAAGGGAGAGTAATGGGATGGATATGATCAAAGCATGTGCATCTATGAAAACACCACACTGAAACTCACTATTTTATACAATCAATATGCACTAATAAAATTGGGAGGGGAGAATGCAGGCTCAGCCACTGAACCAGGGGCTTGAGGCCTGGGGGTCACCACCCTGGGATAGAAGAAATTTGCCCTTATGGGTTAAAAAAAATAATTTTGTTTTCCACGCTGGGAGTAAATTCCTGGCATGAGAAGCCCAGAGAGGTGGCCGAGGCTAACATAGGAAATGGTCCCGGAAGATGGAAGGAGGGTTCTTCTTCATTCATGGCATACACTGGCACTGAGGACTCAGGGGTACCAGGCTCAGTGCTGGTGCCAGGCTCTGAGGAGCTGAGACTCGTCTCCGCCCTCAAGGATCTTACAGTCTGGTGGAAGGGACGAACAGGCCAGTTGACCTTTCTTGGCAGATGGATTTATAGAGGTCTTTTAGGGGCACTCTTGATCCCTGGGCTCTGTGACCTCAACATTACAGAGAACATTAGTAGAACTTGGGACTCCAGGTGACTTGGGATCCCAGGACCCATGGTCTTCCTTATCTTCAAAAGATATTAGCTGTGAGCTGGAACAGGTTAATGGTCCTGAAAGAGCCTATGAACGACAGTAAACCAACAATGGAAAGACCCAGACTGGCAGCCAAAGACTGTTGGTCTTTCCAACAATGGAAGAGACCCAGGGAGGGCTGGGTGTCGGCACGGTTGTGTCATTTACTACCTGTGGCCTCTGGGTAAATTTTTTGCATCTCAGCCTGAGTTTTTCACTTGGAAGACTAGAACATAATATCTGCCCAATCTACCTAGGAGGGCTGCTGGGGACAGAAAGGGGGGTGGTGATAAATGGGTGGTAGATGTCATGGTGCTATGTGTACTGTAAAGGGCTGTACAAATGTAACCTGGCATCACTGTCGCCGAAACACAAGGGTGTAGGAAAAGAGCCTCACACCTGAGCTCCAGGCTCTAGGTCTTTGTCAATGACTCCTGGGTGAACTGAGCAAATAAGGAAGCCAGATATTGAATTTTTAGGGCCATTCTCTTCCCTTACATTCTTTTTTTCTCTAGAGGCTTCCTTGCTTGTTCACTCAGTTTGCTTGTCCATCCCCCCTCCCCAGCCCCTCCCCTTGCCTGGTTTAGAGCCAGGGTCTCCTTCCTGCTTTTCTCTCAGCAGTGCCTGGGGCTGCAGCTGATGTGGGTCTCTTTGCCTGTTCTCTGTCCTCAGGGAAGCCTGGAGGCATCACTGCCAGGGCAAGGAGCTGAGCTACTGGGTGGATGGCTGTGACTTCTAGGACCCTCTCTGGATGCACAGTAGTCTGGGAAATGTGGCCCAGGCTTGGGAAGACAAACCAATTAATAAAATAAAGTTCAACACGAGCGTGGTTCTCACAGGCTGTGTGTCTGCAGGTGCTGAGTTGCAGTCAAAGCATCTTACTGTTTCCTCGCCTCATCTGGGGCTGGGTATCAGGTAGATTCCAAAAGCCTACCATGGAAAGCTTGCCTCCATTCCTGGTGACTTTGGGCAGGGGGTCAGTGCCTTCTCTGCCTACCTGCCATTTTGGTCTAGGGTTGCCAGATTTAGCAAAACAAACAAACAAACAATAAACAAGAATAACAAAAATAGGTTGCCCCATTTAAATTTAAGTTCTGAATACACAAATAATTTTAACTGTGTGTTCCCAGTATTGTATGGAGCATATTCACATTTAAAAATCACTCGTAGGTGGGCATGGTGGCATATGCTTATAATCGCAGCACTCTGGAAGGCTGAGGCAGGAGGACTGCAAGTTTGAGCTTTGCCAGGGCAACTTGGAGAGACCTTGTCTCAAAATAAAAAGTAAAATATCAGCTGGGGATGTAGCTCAGTGTGAAGGTCCTAGGTTCAGTTGTCTGTACTCCAAAAAAAAAAAAAAAAAATTACTCATGCATATTTTACTTGGTAACCTGGGTTGGGTCTGGTGCTGTGTACCTCTAGCTTGTGTAGAAAGGTTCTTAGGGCATTTATTTCTTTCACTCTGGTGGCAAATGTGCTCATGGTGCCTTGGCCCTCCCTCTGGGGCCGGCTAGGCTAACACACTGGTGCCACATGGGTTGGTAGGCAGTGACTGCAGATGACGGACCACAGAGGGTTCCATATCACCTAGCACCCTGCTCCATAGTGCCCTCTAGAGGTGGAGATTCAAGTGTCACTCACTGTAATGGTGTATCACTTCCCAGGTAACCCTAAGTGACCATACATTGCAGACCACTGCTAGGAGTCTGGGGGATGGGGTGGGGGTTGCTAGTGGCTTTCAGGCAGCAGAATGCATACATCTAGTATAGTTGGCTGCCTTTCTCGGTATCTGGGAAGCTTGGAAGAAGGCAGTGCTGTCCGCCACTGACAGGCAGCCCAGTGTCTCTGTTCACCTGGGATGCCTGTGTCTGAAGGAGGAAGGTGAGCAGAGTCTCCGGGTCAGTCACAGTGGGTGTGGGGGCAAAGGCAGTCACCATGGTGATGAGGTGATGTGTGAGAAGGCTGAGTCCCGAGTGTGGGTTTTTCTGGAAAGGCTTCGTAGAACCCTACTGTACATACTGAACTGTTGGTTGAGCCATGGCTGGTGAGTGCTGGGTGACTACCATGTCACCCATCACCCCTGTCACCACAAGTGATTTGTGATCTCTGCACCAGAGGGATGACCCAGCATCTAGCATTTGTGTCCTGGTCAAGGGGATGACAAAATGTGGAAGTCACTCATACATGTGAGCAGGGGTGGAAGACCTTGGTAAGAGAAGGGGCATCAATGACTAATGGATCATTAAACACAGGTAGAGAGTGACTGCTGTCTCTCTAATGTTAAAGCAAACACTTGCGGCTACTCTGTGCCATGTACTCTCTAACTTAGATCCTGGAGCAGTAACTATGATAGAGGTGTCTTTATTACGCCTGTTCTAGAGATGTGGAGGAGACACATCTCCACCTGGGTCAGTATGACTCCCCATGTGCCCTCTGCCACTGGACTTCTTCTTTTTTTTTTTTTTTGGTACCGGGGATCAAACTTGGGTCCTTGCTCTTGCGCAGCAGGTGGCGAAACCACTGAGCTAAATCCCCGGCCCTGCCACTGTACTTCTTAAGGGATTGCTGCTGTGGGTCACCCGGGCAGAGACCCAGGGCCCATCCATCTTTCAGTGATCGTACTTTCTACTTCATGTGCAGACATCTGGGCCTGTGGTGCCTGATGGCCCCACTGGGTCCCATTAAGCATGTCTGGGAAAGGAGCCCAGGAGGAGGAGAACTGGGGCTTGTAGGCCCAAAGGGAGAGCTGATAAAAGGAGGCCCTGGGCTGGCATGATGGTCTCAGACTCTGCAAGGCAGCGCTGGGCAGCGGTCAGGCTTGGTCAAGGGACCCTGGAGGCCTGGGCAGAGGGATTGAGCAGGAGCAGGCGGAGATGGAGAAGGAGTCTCCAGGGGAATGTGCCCTGGAGGCCAAGGGCAAGCCAGGGAGGCCTCACCTGCGGTGGAGGTGAAACACTGAACAGGCCCACCGGGAAGTGGAAGCCGACAGTGCTAGGCTCAGAGCCCCATTCCTGAGAGACGTATTGGTTCGGTTAGGGTGAGCAGGCTTATCCCGGTGTCTTCTTGTTTATCTATGGCTCTCTCACACTGCATTCAAATCACTACAGTCCTGGCTCTTTTACCTTCTCAATATCTCTGCAAACTGGCCCTCCTTCCTACGCCCACACAGTTGCTTTAAGTCAAGCTCTCATCACGTCCTCTCTAGGACAACTGCGGTGGCTTCCTATGAGTGTCCCTCCTTCTAACTTTGTCCCGTGCCATCACCCTTTTCTCTCTCAGAATGAGCTGTCTCTCTCTTTCTTTAGAATATGTGCTGTTGAAGCGAGCACTGTCTCTCGCTTTCTTATTTTTGCCTTCATCCTGACCCTGGTAGCTTTTCTCACCTTCAGGTTGAAGTTCAAGTTCTTTGGCTTGGTATACAAGGTCTGCCATGACCCAGGCTTAGCTGACCATTATAGATTTATCCCTCAACTGTGCAGAAACATTTGCTTAGCTGGGGTGTATCCTGGCAGGTAGGCCCTTGAGAGTAGCATGCTGCTCCATACCTTCCTCCATTTTCACCATTCTTCACTCATGAATTAACCCCAGCTCATAAACCCTGTCCTTTGGATGAGCAAGCTGTTTCTACCACAGGACCTTTGCACCTGCTCTTCTTGACTTTCTGGAATGTCACTTCCTCAGATCTTTGAGTGGCTATTTTCCTTTGGTCAGATTTTATCTCAATTTTACCTGTTCAGAATGACCCTGACCACCGTAGTGTGTACCAGTCTGAAATTAGTTCATGCATATCTGAATTTATGTATATCCTTTCTTTGGTCTCCATACATTAGATTGTTAGTACCATGAGATCACGAAATTTGTGCTTTCCTTCTCTCCCCAGCACCTAGAATAGTGGCTGGCATGTAGTACTCAATAAAGGCAGGTGTCTGTTGAGCATACAATTAATGTGTGAGTGAATGAATGGTAGGCACTCAGCTAATGTTTGTAGAACCAGTTAATGAATGGGTCCTGATGCTCTTAAGTATATAACAGTTCATTCAGTGGCATTGCTTAAGCACTACCTATGTGCCAGGCCATACCCTCCAGGTGGAAGACTGTCCCTCCTGAATCCTCCTGGGGAGATCCTCTGCCTCCCAGGGGGACCACCCTGGCTGCTCTCCAGTCACGCAAGTCACACTCACCTCATAGTTTGGGCAGAGCTAGAGCAGTGGGGTTTTCTCTCTGATCCTAGTGGCCCGACTTTGGGAAAGTCACTTCTCCCTCTGGAGCTCAGCATTCCACACGGAGAAAGGGTTGCCAATGAAGGTCACCTTGCACCTTCGTGTCAGCTGCGTGGTGTCTGTCAGTGATGCACAGCAGGGTGCCTGGCGCACACTGAGGACTGAAGAAGTGCTCCCTGTCTGCTTCCCCTGAACTCTAGGATGCCAAGCTCTACCCACCTAGCCTGGGGAGGGATGGGTGGATGCACGTGTTGCCTGCCCCAGTGACCAGGGCTTCCTTGGGAGACCTGAGCACTGTGTCCTCCTAACTGTTGGCTCAGAAGGAGGAAGAGGAGAGGGGAGGCTACAGGAAGAAGGAGAAGGAGGAGAAAGGGGATAGTTCCAGATAGAGTGGCAGAGATTTCTGTGGAAAGTGGAAAGAAGCAAGTGAGTTCTGTCACCTTTGTCAAGCTTCCCACTCTTGGACTGGTTTGGCTCCAGGAGACAAGTTTGAAATGGGCTTTTCTGTATCTTTTGCTCTGGGGATGGCTAGCTTGCCCAGGTGCTGTCTTTCTCTACCTGCACAGTTGGTGAAGGAGGGGGTGCTTTTGATGGCTGAGGGAGGCTTTGCTGATATTCTTCCTGGGTGGGGTCTCCTCGTGCTTCCTGTGGGATACGTGGCTTTAGCTGCATATGGCTGATTTTCCCCCCTCTGACCACTGGTCTGAGGCTCCCAGACTATGGAAGCCGGCCCAGTCAGATGGAGTCCAGCATTCTCTGGACTCCGTGGGTGGCATATGAGGCTCCACTTCTTACCCCTGTGCCAGACATTGCAAAGTGAATATCAGCCTCTACCTTGCTGAGCCAGAATGTGCCAGGAGCCCTTCCTGACATTTCAACAGCAGCTCCTCTTGATGAAGTTGGCACGTGGGAGGGAGCCTCTTTATCACCTGTGACCTACTATGGGTAACGTGTCACAGTGACACTTTCACAGTTTATCCGACTATCTTCACAGCGAACTGAGGAGGCATATGGTCATCTCCCCTTTTGGAAGAAAACTGATCTTCAGAGAAATTCTAGAGCAGTGGTGGTGAACCTGTGGCATGGAGAGCCCTCTCTGTCAGCACACGAGCCAAATCGCTCTAGCAGTGGAGCATCAGATAACAGTTGTTTTCTTCCAAACTAAAACCTCAGTATTCAGGTTTAATTGCAGTGATGAGACTTCACGATAAATAAGTGGGTTTTAAGTTGCAGTTTGGACACTTGGTTTCTAAAAAGTTTGCCATCACTGTTCTAGAGGTTGCCCAAGATGTCACAGTTGGAGTGGCTGGGATTTGGATGGGGCTGTCAGACTGCAAAGGCTGTGCTTTCTCTTCAGCACATCGCAGCCTCCATCGCTGGACCAGCACATGGATGCTCAGTGCTTCTGCCCAGCCAGTCTGTGCTTCATGAAGACAAGGGTGTATCTTCTTGGTAGACAACCCCCAAGTGCCTGGCCCAGTGCCCAGTACATAGAGGATATGCAGAAAATTCTCGTAGAGTGACAGCTCAGGGCACAGATCCCAGCCTTCTTCCCATTGTGTCTTGATGCCTCTTCCTCCTAAGACGGGTTGAGCTGGGTATGAGTTGGTGCCCACCAATCAATCACTTTGTATTAGGCCTATTTTAAGTTTGATATAATTCCTTTTGAAAAGAAGCCACAGAAATCTGAATTACATTAAAGACAAATGGTCCATAAAAGTGGTAAGTTGGCCGAATGAGCACAACGTAGAGAACAGATTCAGAGGCAATGCATCCAAATACTCCCTCCCAAAGTCTGACTCACAGCCATTATCAGGATTTGGTTTTTTTTTTTTTTTTAAACAAATGCAAAGCCACCATTCCAGTCCTGCTTAGAAATGAACAAGATGCAGCAGCAGGGCTTGCTGGGGACTCAGCAGTAGTGAGAGAGCATTAGGCAGCCGTTTCCTGGCTGCACTGGCGGCAGTGGTCACGGCCTTAAAGAACCAGGCCATAGGGATCTCTGCAAAGCAGATGCCACAGTTCCTTCTGATGGGCACGGGTCTCCCCAGCCCTCAAAGACCTTCACATGCATAAAATAATTTTATGAAATTACATTCTAAGTGTTTCTGTTCAGATTCATTTTCTGCTGGTTCATTCACTTTCCCATCTGTGAGAAGACGCTAGCTCACAAACTGCTGCAGGTGGAGAAACAGAGGCTGCCAAAGGTTTAAAAAAATTAAGGGAGAACCGCCCCCCCCCCAGTTGATCAAATCCTGTCTTTTCTTTTTTTTTCCCTTCTTGTAAATTGAAAAATGACAGTCATTATGTCATTTTGGGAGATGACATGTTGTTTGGTTTTTGTGGCACTGGTAGGCTCCTTTGGAGGACTGTTTAACATTTTCTAGACAAAGGAGACTTTGGCTGGCACCAGAGGATGCTCAGAGGTTCCCAGATGGGCTCTGGGGACCTGTTCTCAACACAGTGTCTTAGACAGTTAAGAGGTGGGAATGACACACCAATAGGATTATCTGTCCCCTTTCCACTCCTCTCCTTTGATACAAAGGAAACGGAGGCCTGGAGAAGTGAACTTCAAAAGTCACGTGGTCATTTTATAGCAGGAATAGGTTAGAAACTCAGTCTTTTGATACTCTGTCCAAAGCATTTGCCAACCTATTGTTTTGCTCTTATAAATAAACATGGATTCATCAAATGCAAAACTGACTTAGTAGGAGATTCTTCTCCTCCCACCTGCCCTCAGGCAAGGTTGGGTCTTACCCAGGTTCAAGCCCCCTTGGCCCATACTCACCCTGGTAGCTTTAGCAAGGGATAAACATCAGCACAAAAAGATCCCATGTACTGAGGGATGAGAATTTTGAACAAGAGGGGACAAAGCCATTAGCTCAAAAAATTAAGCTTTGACTTTGGAAATATTTTGACAAACTCTTGGGGATAAAGGGAGGAGCTTGAAGGGCAATGGGTATGAGGCCCTCTCAGAATGATGACCAGGCTCTTCATTTCAACACCTGTCCACTCCTCAGTGATCGTAAGGACATTTTCCCCTCTCGCCTCTTTGCTAGGGCTCCCTGGGACCTATGCCCAGTCCCATGAACTATGCCTTCTCCAGACCCGCAGGCCTTGCATATGCCTCTCTCATGCTTTTTCAATGGAGAACTGATCTCGTCTTTCATAGTCAACTATGTAACAGTAGTCCCTGCTCAGATTATGAATTCCATGAGGCTAAGTGCCTGGCGCATAACAGTCCAGTTGAAAGAATGAAGGTCCCCTCTTGGGTCCTCCTACTTCTGCCCTCCCTCTGCCAGGAAGTTTGTTCTATGCAGCTCGGTGTCTGCCCTGGCTACCTGTAAATCAGGGCTGGCTGGGCTTCCCCTGCAGAATCACATCCCTTGCTCTCTGTCACCAGGGAGCTCACTGATGGCACCTTACTGAGGCCCTCCATGTGGGCAGAGTGATTGAATCAACATCTCTGAGGTTGTGGAGAAAGCAGGAACCAGGTTTCTCCTTGGTCCGCTGGGCACACTACCTAACAGGCTCCCACTTGTGGGTGGGTGACCTCTGACTGCCCCGTGCCTCTCAGCAGCTCGCGTGCCTCTTGCTAGGAGCCTGTCTGCAGAGACCCTATGGGGTCTGTAGTCTCCCTCTCCTCCATACTTGTGACTCCAACTTCTCGCTAGGCATGCTCATGGTTAACACTTTCACAAAAATAGCTTCAAAGCTGGAAGGAGGAAAATAAAATAACTCTGGTGTCTCTTTGCTAAAAACAACAAAGAAACAGGCTGTGAGCAGCCAGTATGGATATCACAGGAGGGCTCCTTCCTTCCATGCACCTCAGCTGTGGCCAGCCTCACAGATTTCGTCTGAGGTCATGTGCCACCCATTACTTTAGCTGACCCTCTGAGGCCACAGGGAACCCAGCCTTGTGGTTGGACTTGTGATTATGCCCAAGTTCCAACTTTCGTGTCATTGCCTGGGTCACTTCTGAAAACGTGACATACCCGAGTCTCCTCTGTCCACCCAACCTCTCTGTGTCTTCACTGAAGAAATGATTCCACACAGAGTTATTTGTTTGAAATGATAATAAGAAACACCTGACCACTCACTGGAATTTATATTGTAGCTTTTGTTAACAATCAATTCATTATCAGAAGTTGGCTATTGGTTTGCTGTTTTGAATTTCACACACACACACACACACACACACACACACACACAGTTTTTGAATTTTTCTTTAGACAGGGTAAGTATATAGGCCTGGTCAAAGCTGAAGAAAGCCAAGATCCCCAAATCAGGAGGGTTGCATGGATATGTGGGGCCCAAAGCAACCCAAATATGTTCAGATATTCTTTTCTCCATCACAAATCGATCCCCCTTTTTTTGTTGTTGTTTCCTGAAAGGAAGCCAGAAATCCAATGAAGCAGTTCAAATTGCAACTTAAGCTATAGATTTTTAAAAATTTACGAAGCTATTAAATTGGTACAAGGCAGAAGCATCAAATTGACTACCAACTATTTGAACAGACATTTCATTTGGTTCCTGTCCCTGATAGGAGCAGTCTGAGGCCACCCTTTAGGTCCCTGTCCTTCTGAGGGGTGAATTTATGTCTGGAGGGGGACTCCCATGCCCTGGCAAAGTCTGGAAGGACGATCTCTTTCAGACATGCTTTTCTTTGTGAGTTATGTTGATAGGTCAACAAATGGAATTGAGAGCCTGGGAATTTAAGAGTATAGTGCACAGCTAATTTATTGGGTGACACTGGGCCAGTTTCTGTCCTTCTTTCTTGGAAACTTAGGGCATTAGGCTATGTTGTCCAAAAGTCCCGTGGTAAGCAGGATAGTGGCCCCTAAAGATGCCCACATCCCAATCCCTGGAACCTGTGCCTAGGCAACCTTACATGGTAAAAGGGACTTTGAAGATGTGATAACCTTGCAGAGAGGGAAATTATCCTGGATTATCTGCCAGGCCTGATAGGTCACAAGGTGGAGTCCCAGTGGAGGAGGGAGGAGAGAGAAGTCAGAGTTAGAGGGAGATGTGGTTACAGGAGGTTAGAGTGGGTGATGCAAGAAAGACTCAACTCACCACGGCGGCTTTGAAGAGGCAGGAAGGGGCCTTGGTTCTGGAATGTGGGCGGCCTCCAGAAGCTGAAAAAAGGAAGGAAGTGGATTCTCCCTTGGAGCTTCCAGAAAGCAATGTAGTCTTATAGACACCTAGATTTTAGCCCAGTGAGACCTGTGTTAGACATCTCACCTACAGAATAGTAAGACAATACATCTGTGCCATCGTAAACCACAAAGTGGCAATTTGCTACCCTGGTGATAGAAAACAACACAGGGCCTTTGCCAGACACTTGCACTCTGTTTCTAAGAATGAAAGCCCAGCTTTGCTAACAGCTGAGGCAACCCCAGCCGAGAGTGCTTGGGGAAGGAACCATGGGGCGCTTCTGTCCCAGCTGCTCTCTGGAGTTCCCACTACTTCAGCTCCTGGCCCTGCTTGTGTATGAGTGTGACAGGTACTTACAACTTGTCCCACTGGCTGGGGGATGGAGTCCTGTCATAGCACATGGAGTCTGAGGGGGCTTCAGGGGACCACCTGGTTCTGCGTCTTCCCTTCATACAGACATTGTGTTCATCCTGAAATGGAGGAGCTGAGCCCAGAGAGGGACAGGTCTCATTATCGTCACACAGCTAACTGAGGGAGGAAGGTCACGGGTCAGGGCTGCTAACTCCTGATAAGGGACCTTTTCAGTTCATCACATTGGGGAAATTGTGGCAATAACTTTTCTTTGTGTTAGTGGGTCATTAGGAGTGGAGGGGGAGAAGAAGGAGGAGGAGGAGGAAAACAAGAGGATGGTAGAGTAGGACCAGAACCCTGAGCCAGTCTGGCCAGTGCTTTCTGTGTATGTGTGTGTGAAGGGAAGCCACAAGCCACTGTAAGTTTTCTTCACTGTTTTTGGGAGAGCCTGGTTGGGAGTGGTTGAGTTGGTGGGGGGAGCTGAAAGTTAAGCTCAGGGGATTGTTGCTATGGGACTAGCATGGGGTCAGAAGGACAAGGACTGTGCCTAAATAGGAAGCCCTCATTTACCACCAAGAAGCTTAAAAGGTTGTGGCCCCGTGTCCTGGAGAGGCACCTCCCAACCTCCTGGCTACCTGGACACCCTCTCAGGAACACGGGAGAAAGGTTACGAGGTGACCTCTGGAGGGACAGGGCAAGTCACTTTGATGGGGGAGAGAAGGTGTATAGAGGAGAAAAGATCAGATAGGCCACATCCTGGGAGGAAGGCCTTGCTGGGGGCCTGTGTCCTGCCCAGCTCACAGAGAGGGTTGGCTGGAGTCAGGGTCACAGACAGAGGGCCGAGGGCTTAGCAGGCCTCTTGATGGTTTTCAGGAGTGGGTAGTCTGCCTCTTCGTCATACCACATGGTCTGGGACAGCATCCTGCAGAACATGGCTGTAACCTGTTAGTGGGTCATGCAGTCACCGACAAAGTGGTGATCAACCATTTTCATAAGAGTGATAAGAGTTAATATAGAGTGTACATGTTTCGTAGAGGGAGGTGCTATTGCATGAAACTTTGCCTACACATCAGCAGCAGCTTTGATCCGTCAGGTCTAGCTCTTTCCTGAGCCCACAGGGATGGAGACCAGGATGTGGAGAAAAGGCAGAAATGATGCAGTCATTTCCACAAGACCAGCTTTTAATATGACTGTGATTTGAAGCACGAATAAATAAACTCTAAAGAAAATGGAAAAAAGACCAAACCAAACCTCAGAACATCAAAACCAAAAACCGTAAAACAGAGCAAAACAAAATAAATCTCCAATAGACAAACAAAAAAGTCCCCGAAATTAAAAAGAATCAGACTGCACAAGCTGTGTCACAGGGAGAGAAGAATGATGTAGCTCCATGGGTGGAGACTGGGGTCACCCAGGCCACTGTGTCACCTCCACAGGTGCTGGGGAGGTTGGTGCTGATCACCTTCAGGGCCAGATCCCCATGGGCCGGTTCGGGGGAAAGGGGTTTGTGGGCAGGTTAAGAACCTTCACAAACTACACAAGGATCCACCGGAGTAGAGTTCTGCAATTTCCCTCTTGATTGTGCAGCGTTGACTCTAGCCTGCCCTCACGGACCAGCTTGGAATCTGGTCCCACTGTACAGGCCAGGGTGGGCTCTGGAAACCATGTGGAGGAATGTCATGTACAAGACAGATGGAGAGGTGGCGCTGTAAGAAGTCTGAGCATGCAGGTGCTTTATACATCTGGCAGTGAGATGTGATGGCAGGTTGGTTCTGGGACAGTTCCAGAGTGTGACTCATCTCTCCTACGAGGGACGCACGGTGGGGCCCAGGGACGCTTCATATCAGACGTGGCCGGAGCGAGGTTTGGTAGAAGTCTGCAATGTGTGCATAGGGGGCTCTTGCTTCCTTCATCATCAGGGGCCATTCCACCTGAGCTTGCTGACCCCTGTCCTGGGTCTTGGGCCTTAAGGTCTGTTTGGAGGGTGCTGGGTGGCCCGATTGGTGTCAGCAGGTAATCTCCTCCAAGGTGCCCAGGGCCGTCTGCAGGGGCACATTCACAGTGTGGCTGATGGTTTCAGAGTGGTTTGGCATCGTGTCACAAGTACTCTGCAGGGGAAGGGAAGGTGAGTGTCTATCATTCATTCAGCGAAAATTCATGGCAAGGTCAAGCAGAAAGGGTCAGAGCCTCTATAGGTCAGCTCCAGAGCTGATCAGACTTTTAGGGTGAGGGCCCCAGGGAGGAGCAGCTGTGAGTCAGAGCAGACGGAGCCTGATATGGCTCCGAGTCTTCAGGTGGCTTCACGCTGCAGTGGGCAGGAGGCCGTAAAAGATAGGAGCAGGGAAATTCCCCAGGAGGCTGTGCCAGGAATTTGGGAGACATTTGATGTGGATAGGTGGGGGAAGGGGAGCAGGGTGGAAGGGAGGCCATAACTCTGAGACATTTTGAAGGAAGGAGGGGAAGTGAGGGTAAGGAGGTAGCCACCAATTGCTGAGCACTTACTGTCACCTAGATGCTGTGCTGATTCATTTGTCAGCATCATCTCTCTTGATCCTGTGACAACCCTCTGAGACCCTATGATCTGATGCAGACGCTCAGGGAGGTTCTGTAGCTTGACCCCCCTCCCCCGGCCCGGCACATAGCTAGGAAGTGGGAAACCTGGGATCCAGCCAGGCCAGCATAGACCAGAGTCTGGGCACCTCCTATACTGTCCTCTCTTTCCTCAGAGGTTGCCTTTTGTTCTCCTGCAGAAGGTGCTGGAGCTGGGAGATCAAAGATAGGTCCCGAGAGATAGGTAGGGACAGGATCTGCAACATACAGGAGTCCATACAGGAGAAGGGGCTGGGCCCATTTGGGATTGGTCGAGTTGGGGGGTAACAGCCACTCAATGGAGGTGTCCTTCTAGGTGCTGATTTGGGGTCCCCCCACTGGGTGGGGAAAGTTGGTAATACCTGCACTAGTCAGCCATGACCTGAGCCAGGAGTAGACTGAGTCTGGGAGGAAAATGATGGACAGCCCTAACAGGTGGTGCCTCTCTGGCTGGAGGAAAGAGGCAAAAAAGTAGGGCAGTGTAAGAGGTGCCTGGATTCCAGCTCTGATGTTCAAAAGCTGTGTGACACTGGCCTCTGGGCTGCAATGGCCTCAAATAGAAAAAGAAGATAAAGACAGACCTTACTGTAGGATGACAGTGTGGCTGCAATGAGTTGGTCCACACAAGCACACAGGACAGTGCCCAACATGTGCCATGGGCATTATTGCTACTACCACCTTCACAGAGCTCCATACTCTGGGTCCCCTTCAAATGGGCTAAATGATGGCAATACTCTGCTTGCATTTCGCCATCCCTAGAGAGTAAGGAAGTAGCCCTATGAGAGCCCCTCTTGCTCTACTCAGGCTGTGAGACGATGGATTGGGAGAAGCTGGACTGGGCCAAGCAGGACCCTCCTGGGATCAGCTGCATCCATGGCTCACCCACTGGACCTTGGCATAAGGCTCACTTGGAGTGTCCATGGATTGTGGGACTGACCTGGGAACTGCTCTTACCACATTCTCGTCATGGCTCCCTTCATCTTCCTCTTTGCCAAGCAGGTCTAATAACTTTTCTTTGATCAGCTGCAAAAAAAAGCAGGAAGGGGGTGGTCAGGCCAGGAGGATGGTGCAAAAGTAGAGGGGCTTCCCTCCCCTACACTCCACTGGGGAGCTGCAGGGGCAGTGAGTGACTATCTGGGCTTTGGCAAGAGCCCAGCCTGGCAGGCAGCTCCAAGAGCCCATTTGTCTCAGCCCAACCTTTTGGCTGACACAGGCTTTTGTTGCTGGACAGAAGACTTGGAAAAGAGAGTAGGAGAGCCCTGCCTTGCAGTGTGGACTGTGTTCTGAGACAGAGTCAGATAAATGGAAGGATATGACTGGTATGACGGGCTCCCTGTTGGTCCCAGGAGCAGCCTAGGACCCCCTTTCTGAGAGTGGTTGGGGACAGACCATTATTCACTTTCAGGGCCAAAGAACTCCCCAGTTCACATGATGAGGGCAGCCCTCAGTTCATTACATTTTATTCCGAACAATAGAAGGTATTCCTTAAATATGTTACCCAGTGTGAGTCAGTCGCCATCACTTTGTATAGCTTTTCACACGAATTAACAAGCAAAACCTGGCTTGGGGTCATCATGTAGAGAGTCTCCAGAGGACCCTGGTCATGGGGCTCCCACAGCTCCCCTTAATGATTCCCAGTGGTCTTGGGCCATGAGCAGCCTTCCCTGGGTGGCAGAATGCTGCTCTTCAGCTCCTGTGTGCTGGTTAGGAGGTCCGGGGCTGGGGTACTCGCAGGCACTTCTTAGGACTGTTGTGCTTGTGTCAGAGAGTCGCAGTGCGGGGTGAAGGGCACTGGTGTCTCACAGCCAAGGGTTTGGAGGTGCTCACGGTGTCAGGACGGGGCTGGGACAGATCACATGCAGGCTGTATTTCCTAGTGCAGGTTGGCTTGTAACTCAGTGATCCTGCTCTTCAGGTGGCCGCCTGAGCTCTGGAGCTCTTTGCCCAGCTTAACACTCAGTGGAGCGTCTGGGGGTGCTACCTCTGGCTGGGTTCAGGGGCATGGCAGGCGCTGGCAAAATCCAGGAGCTCCAGATGAAGAGGCTACTATCTCTGTCTGAGGAGCTTCCAGAAGCTTTGTTCCGGCTGCCTCTTGAGGGAGACATCTCCTCAGACTGAGAGCCGGTAGGAGGCTGGCGTGTGTCACTGTGTCCTCACTGGGGCTGACAAAGTGATGGCACTGGGCAGGCCACGGAACACTACAGGGCAGAGACTGAAGAACAGACCTCCAGAGGGCAGGCTTGGGCATGATGTGTGTGTGTGGGTATGGTGTGCATATGTGTGAGTGCATGGTGTAAGTGCGATGTGTGTATGTGTGAGTGTGATGTGTGAGAGTGTGATGTGCTGTGTGTGTACCGTAACTGTGTATAGATGTGGACACACTCATGTTGTGAAGTCACTGCCTCCAGCCTTGCTCCAGTAGGGGCTCAGGGCTGGGCTGCACAGAGTCTGGCCCCTTCCTCCCCTCCCTCACTGCAGGGTAGACAGCCTCCTGACGATAGGACCATGGCTTCCCTTCTGTTATATCCACCATCCTTAAGACTCTGCCTTCACCCCTGTGCCTAGGATCACGTGATGAAACAGTGTGGACTCACAGCAGAAGAAGCAGGCTGTGGTGGGTAGGGTCAGGCCATTGCCTCTGCCATGCCTTGGTTCTAAATCTGGGGGCAGCATGAGGATGTGGTCACTTCCCCAACGGCAACCCCAACACTTACCTCATAAATATAATCAAAGAGCTCTAGTATTGTAAGGATACTAGCACCAATAAACAACCCCATCTGACCACCGATGTCACCTGGAGAGAAGGAAAAGACCAAAAGAGGTGGTTTTACTTATGTGGCTTCCAGGAGAGGGTGAGCTACAAAGAGGGAGGAAGCCAGCACTCTGGACTGTGCCCCTCCACAGGAGCCTGGGCCTTGTCACCCCCACTCTGTAGCTCTGAGAGCTGAGTGTGGCAGGATCCAGTGGGGAGCAGGGGAATATCCTGGGCTGGCCCAGTGGCTCTCAGAATTACACTGACCACATCCTATGTGGCTCTGCACTGGGAGGAGGGATGAGATGAGGGTTCTTGCCCTGGATGCGGCACAGTCTAGCCTGAGGGCCCTGCATCAGTGCCCTGGGTGAAGGTCTTAGGAGCAGTGGCAAGACAGATGCTCCCACCTACCAACCTGGCATGACCACCTTGTGGCACCTCCTACCCTTGGGATCAGGTCACAGGGGATAACCCCTCTGTCCCCATCCATTGGTCAGTGTTCAATGTAGTCTCCTTTTAGAGCACAGGTTTCCATCCTGGGATGTAGGGGCCCCCAGGGTCAAAGTTTTGCTAGATTTGTCTTCTGGTTCCCAGCATCAAGTTCTCGTAGGAGCCTTGTCATCCGTGTAGATACCTAGATATACCTTGGGACTAGAGAATCAAAGTCTCTGGGGTTGAGGTATGAATGTCGAAATTTTTAAATTCCAAAGGTGGTTTTCAGGTCCACCAGGGTTTGAGAATCACTTTCTTGGGAGGACCTCAGATGCTTGGAAACCCAGTAAAAGAGATGGTAAGGTACATGTGCACCTGGGCATTTGTAGCCAGACAGCAGATAGCTCTTATGAGATTCTCAAAGGTCCCAGGTCCCTCAGAAGCTCAAGCCACTTTGCTGCAGAGGCAGCATATAAAGCAAAAGGCTCTAGGTCTGCAGCATGTCTACTAACTTGCATGGCTTTGACAAACCCTGATGTTTTCAGCAGCCCTGCCTCCAAAGGATTTAGGTGGTGGTGATCAGAAAAGGGTGAAGGCTTGGAACTGCAGAGTCCTTCCCAGCTCTGATCTCTGGCTGGCTGGGGAGAAGGGTGGGAATGGGGGTGCTGTTGGGGGTGGGCCTACAGTCCTCCTGGAGATCCCAGACTGATCGCTTGGTCTGAGGACTTCCTGGTGGGCAGATCTGCCCCATTCCTCCCCTGCATATGGCTGGGTGGAGTCCAACACCCTCATCCCAAGTGTAAAGGAAGAGATGGTGGGGAGGGAACCTGATGCTAGTCTCAAAGAAACGCCCTTTCACATCTTTCCTCTATGATTGTGCTGGCTAAAGTCATTAATGTGGGCTTACTGGGGAATGTGCACTTCTATACGCATACGTCAGTTGTGAGAGGTGTGTTCGTGTTTGTGTGCAGCATGGCTGGAACACAGTGGTATGAGGAGGGTGCATGCCAGGGTGCAAGGTGTGGATGTAGGCAGAGTATATGGGACGATGGCCACCTCTGTCTAGGCACACACACTGAGGGTTTATGGAGATGGGGAGAGTAGGTGTGAGAACAGATAGCATGTGTGAGCATGTGGGGGTGGGGCACATTTCTGCGTGTGCTCTGCAGGTGTAGGTAACAGGTGTGTAGTGTAGTGGCCCGCAGTGTGTCTGCCTGGGCTTGCTGTGTGCATGGTGTGTCTCTGGGGCTATGTTTGGCTGGTGTATGGGGACATGCAGGTGTGCAATTGTGTGCAGCACATGGATCCAAGGTTGGTGTGTGTGCATAGGTTGGGGTGGGGTGTGCACGTGTGGGGTGAGTGTCTATGCAGTGTGTGTGCACCGACTACGGGTGATGGTGAGGGGCGGCCAGGCTGGGCCTGATGGCTGAGGGTTTGCGAGTGGCACATGCTCTTGTCACAGGAGGTACAGATGGCAGCCTGATTCTTCAGTAGGCTATTCTGGGTGGGAACAAGATGCTGGGAATAAGCTCATGCTCATATTTGATGCAGATATGACAGATTCAGAGCTCAGGCCCTCCTTGATCTGAGAGAGAGAGAGAGAGAGAGGAGAGAAAGAGAATGACAGGCTGAGCCTATGCTGGAGGAAAGAAGGAAATATGTCCTGTGTCACCTTCAGGACTCACTGGAGTGGGTGAGGGGCAAGAACTCTACTGTGGGGCCCAGGGTGTGAATCTCTTGGCTCAGTGCCTTAGGCCACAGTGACCTCTGAGGCCTGAGCAACCTTAACCCAGCTGCCATTGAGCTGTGGCCCAGCCCAGTTCCTGGACTCCTGGAGGAAGTGTGAAAATGGTCAGGTGGCCCCTCCATACACCAGGTGGGCTCTGGATCCCTGGCATGATGACTCCCTAAGGGCCAGAAACTGCTATTCACAGCCTTTCTCTGGGCTAAAAGCCTTATCACATCTAACCATCATGGCAAACTCATAACGGGTAATATGAAACCCATTCTGAAGATGAGACACGGCAAAAAGCCACCTGCCCTCATCCTGACAGCTGCAAATAGCAGCCCTTGGGTTTAAAACCAGCTCTTCCTCCTGTATGTCTAGGTAGAAGGTACCTACCCTTCTTAGGATATGACTGTCTCCTGGTTCAGTCACAGAGACAGCAGCTGTTCCTCTCTGTAAGGAGCAGACATGGGGTCCCCTCTTGAGAGTGAGTGGGAGACGGTGAAGGGCTTGAGGGGTCGGTCCTTGGGCCATATATTCTTAGGGGTCTTGGGAGTGTGGGACAGGGTTGGATTCATCCCCTGTGTCCACTATGTGTGTGTGGGGCCAGGGCAGCTAATGTGAACTCCCGTGGGTGGCAGTCAGGCTGGTGGACATCTGGGGAGGGCAGCCCTTCTTTGGGGTTTGACAAAGGACTCTTGGTCCAGAGGGCAACACTTGGTCTTCCCAATGTAGCCAGATTGCCCTTGGATGGGTTCCATCCGGGGCCCTGACATTGTCAGTGCCTCTTCCTCCTTCTAGGCTCCAGGAATCTGACTCTGGCCTAGGAGAAGACCATGGAGTCTAAGAGGCAGGACTGGAAAGGCCCTGAGGGGCCTTTATGCTCACCCTCCTTGCTGCTTGGGTGTGTGTGTGGGTGGATCTGAAGCCTTTGCTATCAATTGAACTGGGCCCCAAATCTACCGCACTGGAATTCTACCCTTTTTAGAGCAGGAGCCATGCAAGGAAAGAGGGAGCAATTAGTAATTACAAGGCCTGGCTCCCTCACAGGCTTATATATCTATGTGTCTGCCTGCCTCCCGCCCACCTGCCCTCCCTTCTTCCCATCCTCTAAGAGAGGTGGAAATTTGTGCAACAGACACTGACTTACCAAGTAAGGCAGCAACTTCATACGCCTTCTTCTGCTCAATTGTCTCGTAATTGAGAGCTTCAAAAAATATATCCAGAACAAGGATGTTCTCTCTGCAGAGGGAATATTCAGTACCATGCATGGTTAGAACCATCAGGAGTCACAGGGATCTTCTATCTCAGCTGTCTTGGGGACAGGTGGAGAAATGGAGACCCAGGGAGCTTGCCCAAAGGTGGAATGGGTTAGTGGTGGCACTGGAGCTTGAAGGTGAGATGCTGACTCTAGCCCAGGACCTCGGGCTTCTATCGGGTGCCCCCTTTTGTCCCATCTGAACTGCTCTCTTGACATCTTTTCTGGGAGTCCTGCCTGGCTTCAAGGCTTGGAGCCCCAAGGGCCTACCTGGGTCCTTAGCATGAAAACAAGCTCAGCAATCACCTGAGCAGGCTGGCTGGGTGTCTGCCCCAGCTGACCTGCTGGCCCTGCTCCATCCAGAGAGCCTCCAAATTCCTCCTGAGGCTGACAACCAGCTTCTCCTGGTAGGAGGCCCTACCCCAGCTTTGCCAAGTCAGGGAAAATTTCTAGGGGACAACTGATTTCTGGCGTGGGTAGGGGTAGTTCTAGCAGAAGTGCTATGGCTCCTTTTGCAGGTGTGTTAATGAGACACATCTTGACAGTAAAAGTCATCTCTGCCCAAAGAATGCCCTCTAAACAGTGGGGCCTGGCATCTCCTACATCCCCATCTACTTCAGTGTGGTTCAACTTGCCCTCCACGCCTCTGTTCTCAGCCTACTGAGCAGAAGCTGTCCCCTGCGGGACTGCTGTGGCAGGATGGAGAGGCTGTGGAAGACAGGAGCTGACCCTTCCTGTTCAATGCACAGTTCACCCAGGAGCCATTCAAAGCCTCACTGTGTCTTGGCTGGTTTACGGCCACTGCCTCTAACAAGCTCCCCCTCTCCCCACCCTGTCCACCCGTCTCCTCCACTGCCATCTGAAGGGCCTTTCTAAAAGGGTCACAATGACTCAAACAAAATCACATTGTAGTTCAGTTCTTTGGTCACACAAGCAACATTTCACATGCTTGACAGCCTCCCCGTGTCTAGTGGCTACCATATTGGATCCCACAGATGTAGAACATTTCCATCATTGCAGATTGTTCTATTGGAGAGCAGTGGTCTAAACTATAAATCTGAGCCTATTACTTTCTGACTCTTCAGTGGTTTCCTGTTCTTTTAGGCTAAAGTACCCCCTGCACCCCACAATCTTCCACTCCCCCCCTCAGCCCAACAGATCCTCTTGTCCACCTTCCCTTCTGTCTCTTGTCTGCCCTGTGCCAATTCTCCCTGCTTTACCTCTGCTGGGACACCCTCTTCTAGGCCCTTCATTCATTCATTCGCTCCCTTAAAAGATATTTTTTGAGTGCCCATTCTGTCAGATGCTTCACTAGTACTTGGTAGAAGCAGAGAACAAAAAAGAGAGGCTCGGGCCCTCAGGAGGCTTTAGATCTAATGGGGCAGGCAGGTACTGAAACAAGGAACCACAACTGGAATACATAATTAGATACTGCAGTCAGTACTATAAAGGAAAAACCAGAGTACTTGGGGAGAAAATTAACAGGAGGAAGCCAAATGTAGCTGTTTGAGGATATGTCATTTAAACAGAGACTTGTACATTGAGGAACCAGGTAGATGGACAGTGGCAGGAAAACACTCCAGGCAGAGGAAACAGAACATGCAAGGTCTGCCTGGAAAATGTCAGTGCATCCTGAAAATCTCTCAAGCTTTTCCTGACCTCCCCTCCACACAAACTGCAGGTAGTCTATCACTTCCTCTTACCATGTGCACATGCAGATATGGCATTCAATCATGTACTTGTCCCTCCTAGGAGACAACAAACTCCTCAAGGCCAGAAGCTGAGCCTTAAGTCATCTTTTTGTGGATTCTGAGATGCCAAGCTCAGAACACAGGTGCACAATTAATGTTTGCTAAATTGCACTAAATGCTTACTATTGCTCTCCTCTTGCATGGCCTTCAATTTCCTCTTGATCCATTCCCTCCTACCCCCTCCCCACGATGCCCACTTAACTTACGAGATATATTTTTCTGATTTGTTAAATTTCTTCTCCAGGTACTTGGCTGATGTTTTGCTGGGGATCTTCACCATGGAGAGCTCTTTGTTGTAGCGGGTCAGATTGCAGGGGGTCCTGCAGAGACAGTAATTGCTGTCCTTTTCTGCCAGAAGACCTGGAGGCGAGAGGATGTGGGGGGGTTCTTAATCAGGTGTGGGAGCAGAGACTTCCAGTCCAGCCCAGCTGGATTCTAGCAGCTGAGAAGCGAGTTGGGAGGGAGTGCTGATCTCAGGAAGGAGGGGGAGGAATCTTGGAGATAGAGGACCTGGCTTTGGCTGTAGGTTGGTCTTGTTTTCTTTTGCTTTGCAGTTGCAGTACTGTTATGTCACCCTTTATCTATTTTTTCTTTTTGGTACTGGGGATCAAACTTGGGATCTTGCACTTGCGAGGCAGGCACCAGAACCACTGAGCTAAATCCCCAGCCCCCACTTTCTTTCTTTTTCTCTTTCTTTCCCTCTTTCCTTCTTTTTTCTTTCTCTCTTTCTTTCTTTTGATTGAACCCAGGACCTTCAAACTGAACTATATCTTTAGCCATTTAAAAAGATTTTTAAATTTCAGGACAGGGTCTCACTAAATTGTCCAGGGTGGTCTTAAACTCATGGTCCTCCTGCCTCAGCCTTCTGAGTAGCTGGGATCCCAACTCTGTGTGGCCCCACCTAACCTCACTCCTTTCTTGACCAAACTTTAGCCAGCTCTTCTGAGCATTCTTCTTAACCAGACCTTGACTCAAGTTCATTGTGCCTGTCTCGCCTAGCTTTAGCAAGAATCCTGCAGTTTAGAGTGAGTACCCACCCTGGACACCTAATCAACCTGGCCTGCCTCCTTCGAATCCTAAGTCTGCCTGGCAGGACCCTCCCTGTCCTTAAAATCTCCTCCATTGAGTTTCTGTCTGCTGACCCTCACAGTGACTGTTGGCTGTGGATCCCCAAATGGCTTTGCAGGCTTCTGAGTTGAGCCCCACGTCCTCTCCTGTTGTAATGGAGATCTACTGTAAATAGTCAAAAACTTTTCCTTATCATTTGAACAAGCATGTGAATAATTTTCCTGTACCTCCCTCTTTTCGCCTCTCCTTTCCTAGAGCCATTTCAGTATTTCTGGCCACCCTTGGGTTTTGCCAGGTCTTTGTTCTTCTCTGTTTGTTTGTTTGTTTGGCACTGGGGATCAAACTCAGAACCTTTTGCTTTCAAGGCAGGTGGCAGAACCACTGAGCTACATTCCGGCTTGCAGAGTCTTGATTCCAAAGAAAGTCTGAGTCTTTGTAAGCTCCGCAAGTCACTCCCTGCCTCGTCCTTCTGAATCCACCTGAACAGGAGTCCAGCTCTGCTCCCACTTAGCTCCATCAAATACGACTTATGAATGAACTTGAGACCATGCTGTTGGAAATTCTCTGTGCTTGTCTCGATGGTAAACCATTTCCCAGGTGTGGAGAGGTGGGTGTGGGGAGCAAGTCTGGCTGTGGGGCTGCATCTTGTTGGTGCCATCTCAGCCTGCAGTCTCCCAGCTGGGGAGTCAACAGAGTCCTTCTAACCAGCAGGCACCCAGCAGGCTGGCTCAGGAGGAGGGGAGGGCTGGAGGCCTTCCACTTTGCACACAGAATGTAAACCCGACCTTACCTCCCAGCCTTCCCCTCACCGCTGGTGTCCAAGGAAAGACAGGATTGCTTTGGAATACCCTTGGCTTTTGCATGTGAATACCAGAAGAGTATGTGAGGGAAGATATTACAGGTATTCCAGTGCCCATCTTCTCTTCATCTCTCCTCTCCTGTATCCCTTAGCATCCTCTGTTCTCCCTGAAATCCACCCCTTCATCTTCACATCTGTTCCTCTCTTCTTTCCCTGGCCCCCTTTCCAACTTTCATCTACTTGCATGGATTCCTTCCTTCCTTCTTTCCACTCTCTCCCCTGCCTGCAGGGAGACTCTATCCTGCCCAGCCTCTTTCCTCCCTCTCTCTATTTATTCCTCCTACTCCATCCCCCACAATGCTCAGATGACCTCTATGCCCTTGACCCACCCCCCCCAACCCCCAGTACTGACCTAGAGCAGGCTCTGCACACTCCTTGTGCTGCTCCGGCGTGCAGAAAGGGGCATCCCCTGCACAGAGAGACACCCGAGGGACAGTTACTTAGGCAGAACTGTGCATGTCAGCAGGACCTCCCTCCCTGGGCTGGGGCAGTGAGTGCCTCCTGGTCCCGCAGGGGCAGCAGCCTCCAGTGGACGTCAGTGATCAGAGTCAATGGTCAGTGTTCTCAGAACTGGAAGACCGTGCTCTGACATGCTCTGTGGGCTTGGGCAGGACAGAAAGCAGGACATGTCTGGCTGATTTCTCCCAGGTGGCTCTGTAGGTCCTCCCAGTTCCTGTGGGTGACAGGGGAGCTTGGCTGGGGGACTGAGGACAGAGAGGTGGAGGAAAGTCCCTTCCAGGCATGGCTGGGCATGGTCTCACCTGTCTGCACAGGGAGCCTTTCAACTAGGAAATAGTGCAACTGTTCTACCTGTGAGGGAGCTGAGGCATAAGTACCCTGCCTCCCGGGACATGACAGCTGACAGAGATGGCTGTGGGCTCTGATCAGAGGCCACCTGGCCCGAAGCTGGAGGGCTTCTTGGCACCCCACCCCGCTGCAAGGGAACAAGGGCTTCTTTGTGCTTTCTCTTTGCTCCACCCTTAACTCCGCATTAGCAGCGGAAATGTCAGTGATAGTGACCCAGGGGGAATGATGGAATTCTCTTCTTTGCCTGCTTGCTTTTGGGTCAGGCTTCCTGGCAAACTTCACTGGTTGGTGGCTCAGGCTGAGCATCAGGCAAGTAACATCCACCAGTGCTGGATTTCCCTTTCTGGGCTCTCTGTAGAAATCCAAGATCTTTATTTTTCCTTTCAGAAGTGCTAAAGTTAAAATCCTCTACAATTTCTTTTTCTAATTATTTCCCTAAAACTCTTTTTCAGAGTTAAAGAGCTGTTAGATTTCCCTCTTTCTTATAATAGTTTAGATGTCATGTTTCCTTTTTTCACTCTGTCTTCTAGGAAGCTCAGAGGCAATTTTAGTATTATTAATTAAAGAGACATAAATTTATACTCTTACAGATTTGTTGGTCAGATGTCAGACACAGGTCTTCCTGGGCTAACATCAAGGTATTGTGAGGGCACATGCTTTCCTGGAGGCTCGAGTGGAGGGTTCATTTCCCTGCCTTTTCAGTTTCTTGAGGCCACCCTACATTCAGGGACCACCCATCTTCAAAGTCAAAAGAATTGCATCTCTCTGACCTTAGCTGGGGAAGGGACCCTGATTTTAAGACACTTGTGTTTAGATTGGACTCACCCTGATCACCTTTCCGTCTTAAGGGTAGCAACCTTAATCATCTTGGCAAAGTTCCTTTTGACTGAGTCTTTTAAAAATTCAATAGTTCTAATCTCTGATTACTAAAAAAATTACCAATTATTCATGATGCAATTCAGAATTCAGCTATAAGGATGTTCACTACAGAGATGGTTGCAGCGGAAAGCAATTGGTGATGACCTCCAGGTATAATATAAGGATTTTGTTCCATGAACATAAAGTATGATATAACCATGAATTAACAACCATGAAGTGTAACATGTTCCTGGCACATAGTAAGTCCTCAGCCAACATGACTTTTGCTTCCCTTCCTTTTATGAGACAACAGAACAACCACTGATGTCTGCGGTTTGCAATCCATTTTTATATCCTAGCCTAATTTTATCCGCATAACAGCTACTGATTTTGTTTTAAAGACAATGAAAGTGAGAAAAGGGAGCTTACTCAACTTGTAAAGGTCACACAGTAAGTGAATATAGGTGCTTGAACTAGAGGCCAAGGCCCCTGGGTTGAGCCCCAATCATCCCTCTCTGCCGCGGCACCAAACTCCTGCCCAATACCCAGTCCACTCCACGCTCTGCCTCCAACATGCTGACTGCCTCTAATGAGATGGTAACGTGCATTATTAGTCTGACAACAGAAGTGTCAGTACACACACACTGACTTGCTGGCTAATAGACTTTGCCTCACTTGAAAGAGTGCTAGACATTTGGATCCAAGAAGGGAAACATCTGGATGACAGCAGCGGACATCTGGGTGTTCAAACATGTACCACACCAGGTGGCAAGAACTGCAAGCATCTGGTTATTTGGACACTAAACTCTAAGAGGTCAGAGTGGCAAACAATTGGCGAATGTTGAACAATGGGGTGAGCATTCTCCTAACATCTGGACACTCCTGGACACTGAGATGCTGCTTTGGTTGCTGAGCTGACTGTTTTTATCTGGCTTCTAAATACTCAGTTACCAAGTAACAGAGTCTTCCCAGAACCATGCCCCTCTGGATCCTAGTGGAGTGGGTGATGTGTTTCCCATGGGGTGGGGAATGCAAAGAAGGCTTGGCACCCACCTGGCATGTGGACCATCCGGCAGTTGCAGTTCTCCACAATGTAGCGGGTCTCACAGTCAATGCGACAGGCGGTGATACTGTAAACAGGAAAGAAGTCCAGCCCCATCTCTGAGGATCGGCACTCACCCCAGGGCGGGGGCAGGTATGTGAGCTGCAAGACAGGATTGGGGCAGACATCAGCCCTTGTTGTAGTCAGAAGGATTCTGCAAGGGAATACATTAAATACAGGACACATAACATAAGGTTATTTTATGATAATTACCCAAAGATTTAAATGCAAAGGAATGGAAGAGATTAGCCAAAGATTAGAAGCCCAAAGGATTCAGCTGAGGGCCTAGATCCCAGAAGTTTGCCACATAAGTCCAGCTGAAGGCCTAGAGTCCAAGGCAATGTCCTCCTTGAGTCCAGCCAGTGGCCTAGAGCCCACGGCAATGTCTCATGCTTGTGTATATTGAGGATCTGCACCTGGAAGGGCCAAAGGCCAGTGGTGGAAGCCAGAGCATCTATGCTGGTGAGATGAAGGATTTCTGCCACCAAGCTGAGGGATCCACATTGGAGCCAGGAAGTGATCCTCACGGTGAAGATCAGGGCTCCCTTGACGAAAACAGCAGCCATTCCCAGCAACAGTGAGGGCTCGAGCTCCTTTTCCAATGAGAACATCCTAGTTTGCATCAGGAAAACCATCCGAAGCAAGCTTCTCCTAGCAAATCAACAGGCAGATCTTCCTCTCCAGGTCTTTTTATGGCTATTGGTAACAATCTTCAGGTGGTTCCTCCATGCCCAGACCACATTGATTCAGTTCAGCTGGGAGTTACAGGTTGACTATTAGTCCACCTCAGCCCTGGAGGTTGCTGCTTCTTCAGCCTCTGCAGATTCTGGCTCATTCACCCACCTTTTCAATCAACAAATACTCATGGACCATCGATGATGTGCCGATCTCAACTCCACTGAGCTTCCCGGCCATCAACATCTGGGTCTGCATCTTCCTCATCTTTTACAATCTTCCCCTAAACATTATTCCTCTCAGAGTCAGTCCCCCCCCCCCCCCAGCGGCCCCGTACTGGAATTGAACTCAGGACCTTGCACTTTCCAGGCAGGTGGAGCAACACCGAGCTACATCCCCGCCCCTCAAGTCTCTTATCTATGTGGTGCCTTCCCATTTTCACACCTTATCATCTCCAGGCTCTTGGACTGACCCAATTAAACTGGAACCCCAGACCCAGACTTGGAGGACAAAACCCAGAGGCAAATTCAGGATGAAGTGGCTCTTTAGGCTATTATTTATAATTCTGATCACTCTGGGGTGAGGCCCCTCTGGGGAAAATGACACTGCTAGTCCCAGAGGTGCAGTGACAATAAATAGGGTTCTAACATCTGTCAGGCATGGTAGCACATGCCTGTAATCCCAGCACTTTGTTATGCTAGCAGGAGAATTGCAAGTTTGAGCCCAGCTTGGGCAATTTAGTGACTTAGCAAGACCCATCCCCAAATTAAAGAATTTTAAAAAGGGCTGGGGATATAGTTTGGTGTGAAAGCCTTGAGTTCAACCCCCCAGTACTGAAAACCCAACCCAACCCAAACCAAACCAAACTGAACACCTATGACATCTGCCTGATGAGGATGGGGAGAGGAGGGTAAGGAATGGGAGAATTCATGGCTGTTGAGCATGTACTATGTGTTAAGCCTCAAGGTAAGTCCTTCACACCTATTTTTTAAGATTAAGGGATAAGATGTGTACATTTTAAGTGAACAGTTCAAATCCTGATAAATGTATTCCTGTGTAACCATTGCATCAATCAAGACAGGACATTTTTATCACTCTAGCAAGTCCCTTCATGCCCCTTCCAAGAAGTTCACCTAACACTCAGGCAATCACTGTTATGAATTCCACTCCCACAGCTTGGCTTGCCTGTTCTCAAACTTCTTCTGAATGAAAGCTCACACTATTCCTCTTTTGTGTCTGGCTTCTTTCACCCAATGTGATGTTTTTGAGGTTTATTCCCATGCTTTCCTGCATTAGGATGTCATTCCTTTTTTTTTTTTAACCATGGGTAGTTTTTCACTATATGAATTTTTCACTACAATGTTTATCCATTCACCCAATGATGGGCTTTAAATTGTTTGCAGTTTTTGATAATTATGAGAAAAACCCTATGAATATTCATTTATAAGTCATTTTGTGGGCACAAGTTTTAGTTTTTCTTTAGTAAATGGCTAGAAGTGGAATAGTTGTCTTCTAAGGTAGGTATGGGCATAATTTCACAAGAAACTGCCCAACTACCATCTAAAGTGATCCTACTATTTTCTCTTCCCCCCAGGAGTGTATGAGAGTTGTAGTTTCTTCACATCCATGCCAGATTTTGACTTTGTCATCTTTTTGATTTTGGTCATTCTTGTAGGTGTACAGTGGTATCACATTGTTCCACTTGCACTTCTCTGATGATTCATGATTTTGAGATAATTTTGTGTGTATACTGAACCATTCATATAGAGGTCTTATCTTTTATGAAGTGTCTAAGTCTTTCACCCATCAAACAAACCTTGTTTACTTCTCACTTTTATTTTTGAATTGGAAGAGCTGTCCATATAGTCTGGATTCAAGTCCTTTGTCAGATATATGTATTGTCAATATTCTCTCTGAGTCACTATAGTCTGTGGCTTACCTTTTCATTTTCTTAATGATATCTATTTTTCCTACTTTTAAAATCACCTTCATTAAGGTAAAATTTATATATATAAGAAATGTATCAACTTAATGTATAATTTAAATATAAATTAAAAATTGTATTCCTGTAGTAATCATTATAATCAAGATTAGAGCACTTCCAGTAACTCCTAACATTTCCCTATTTGTAGTCACTCACCCTCAGCAGGCTTCAGGGAACCACTGAGCTGCTTTCTGTCATTACAAATGATTTTTGCCTGTCCTAGGTTTTATATAAATAGAATAAAAGAGTGTGCATTCCTTTGTGTCTGATTTCTTTTTCTCAGCATAATGTTTTTGAGATTGATTCATGCTCTTGCATGTATCAGCAGTGCCTTCTTTTTTATAGCTGAAATTTACTTCTTTGTTTCTAGTCTTCATTCTTGCTTCATTGCATTGGCTAGAAATTCCAGTATGAGGTTGGAAAAAACTGGAGAGAAAGGATATTCTTGTCTTTATCCTGACCTTAGGAGGAAAAAGTTCACTATTTCACTATTAAATATGTTAGGCGTATATATTTTTTAAATGTCTTTGTTAGACTGAGGAAGTTCTGTCCTATTTCTAATTTGATGAAGGTTTTTAAAAAAATCAATACTATGATATTTTGGCAGATGTGCAATCTGCTTCTATGGAGATAATCATACAGTTTCTCTCCTTTATTTTAGTAATATGGTGAATGATATTGATTGGTCTATAGATGTTGGACCCATCTTATATTCTTAGGATCAACCCCACTTTGTCTTGATTTATTATCCTCTTTATATATTGCTCTATTTAAGTGCTAATATTTCATCAAGGATTTTTGCACCCTTCAAGAAGGATATTCTATTTCATTTACTTTTCATGTTATATCCTTATCAAAGTTTAGTATTGGGATTGTATTGATCTCACAAAAAAAGTTAGAAAATGTTTTATCTTTCTCTGAATTTCTGTTTTCTGAGTTTGTGTAGCATTAGTATCATTTATAACTTGGTAGGTTGACCAGTGAAGCCGTGTAGACCTGGTGATTGAGTAGGTGTGCAAAATTTTTAATTATGAATTCAATTTCTTTAATAGATACAGAGACATTCAGATTTTCTAATTCCTCTTGTGCTAGTTTTGGTAACTTGCATCCCCCTTGGACCCAAGGAACTGGTTATTTTACCTGTTTTTGAATTCATTAACCTGAAGTTGTCCTTTACCTTTTAAAAATGTCTTTTGAAACTGTGGTGATGTCTTCTCATGCCTAAAGGGGGCAGTTTGTGCTCTGTCTCATTTTCCTTCTTATTGATTTCAAATTCAATTATGCTTGGGTCAGAAAATGTATTCCCCTCATTTTTATTCCTTCAACATTTATTGAGATTTGTTTTATAATCTGGCATATGGTCTATCTCGGTGAATCCTCCATGTACACTTGAAAAGTATGTGCATTCTGTAATTCTTAGTGTAGTGTTTCATAACAAGCAATTAGGTTAAATTGTTTTATAGTGTTACTCAAATCTATATCTTTACTGATTCTCTTCTATTTACTCATCAATTGCTGAGACAGGGATATTGAAATCTCTGACTGGATCTGTTTGTTTCTTCCTTCAGTTCTGTTAACATTTGCTTGTGTATTTTTAAAACATTATTATTCATACACATGTTGAGGATTGTTATATGTTACTCAAGAATTTATCTTTTTATCATTGTAAAATAACCCTCTTTATGTTCTGCAGTACCTTTGTTTTGAACCTTACTCGGTATGATACAGACATGGCAATTTTCTTAGACTGTTCATTTTTTCCATCATTTAATTTTTGTTTTTGTCCATACTTTTACTTTTCACCTGTTGAAATTTTTATAAATTTAAAATACAGTCTATTTGAATGTTGGTTAAAGTAGACAGCTTATCTGAGTGCTGCTATTTTATCCTACCTGATAACTTCTGTCTTCTTTTTTGGGGGGGTGGTGGTTGTGCTGGGATATCTGTGTCTTTTAATTGGAGGGTTTGATCTATTCAGACTTAATGCAATTCTTGATATGGTTGAAGTCTCCATCTTGCTCTTTGTTTCCTATGTGTCTCCATTTTTATGTTTTCTTTTCTGACTCCTTTTGGGCTGAGTATTGTTTTAGTAGCTTCTTCTATCTCCTTGATTGGCTTTTGATTTATACATCCTTGTATTATTATTTTCAGTTGTTGCTCCAGGATTTACAGTGTTTATCCTCAGCTTATTGCAGTCTATCTTAAGTTAATATCATACCACTTCACATGTAATTTAATTTATATTTTTCTGCCTTTTATGCTGTTGGTGTCATGTACTTTACTTCTACATCTGTTATAAATACTGTAGTGCACTGTTAATATTATTTTTGCCGTGAGCAGCCCATTGACTTTTAAAGAATTTAAGAAGAGAAAGAAAACTTGTATTTTATATTTATCCACATGTATACCATTTTCAGGACTCATTATTTTTCCTAGAGATATGAATTTTCCTTTCATGTCATTTTCCTTTAGGCTTGAGAAATTCTTTTATAAAAACCATTTCTTGTAGAATGGGTTTACTTATGGCAAATCTTCATTAATTTATACAATGTTTTAGCTCTGTATTTCTGAAACATTTTGGCTGTAGATAGAATTTTAGGTTGAGAGCTTTCTTTCAGCATTTCAGACGAGATCGGGCATGTTCAGGGTGGTATGGCCTTAGACTCTTTCAGCATTTCAAAGATGCTATTTCTCTATCTTCTGTTTTCTTGTTTCTGAAGAGAATCAGTTATAATTCTCCTGTATGTACTCTCCCTACCCAGCTCTGATTTTAAAACTTATTCTTTGATTTTCAGGATTTTAACTAAGTGATATTGTGAGGATTCTTTTTTTTTGGTACCGGGGATCGAACTCTGGACCTTGTGCTTGTGAGGCAGGCACGGTGTCACTGAGCTAAATCCCCGCCCCCTTTTTTGTTGCTGTTGTTATTTTTGTTTGTTTGTGTTTTAGACAGAGGTCTTGCTCTGTAGTTCAAGGTAGCCTTAAACTCTCATTGTAGCCCAGCTATCCTAAGCTCACAGCAATCCTCCTGTCTCAGCCTCCTGAGAGCTGGCATTACAAGTGTGTGCCACTGAGTCTGGCTTCTTTGTACTTTCTTTCTTGCTTGAGACAGCTGAGACAATTGATCTGCAGAATGATACTTTTGAACAAATTTGGAAAAATATTAGCCAACATGTCTTTAATTAATTTTTTGCCCTGTTCTGTTTCTCCTCTCTGTGTTATCAATTTATGTATGTTGGACTCTACAAATCATTGCAGCTTTGTTCTTTTCAAGAGTCTATTTTTCTTTTCCTGTCCCATTTGAGTAATGTCTACTAACTTGTCTTCAAGTGTGATGTTCATTTATTGTTTTGTACCCAATGTCTTGTTGGTCTAATTCAACAATTTAGAAAGCTCAGATTTGTATTTCTCAGATCTAGAACTTCCGTTTTGTTTTTTTTAAAAAAAGTTTCCATATCATGGCTAAAAAAATCTATTGTTATTTATCATTTTTGCCTTATCTAACTTTTTTATCATTGTTACTATGAAGTTGCTATCTTCCAGTTCAGGGTTTATATGTGCATCTGTTTTTACTGATTTGTTTTCTTCTCATGTTTTCACTTGTACTTCATGGGTCTAGTCTTTTTTTATCATTTATTTATGTTTTGTGATACTAGAAGTTGAACCCAGGGTCTGGCATATAGTAGGCAACAGCTCCATAACTGAGTTACATCCCCGGCCCTTTTTAAATTTTTGAGAAGGTTTTGCTAATTTGCCCAGGCTGGCCTCAAATTTGAGATCTTTCTGCCCCAGGCTCCTAAGTAGCTGGGATTACAGGCACATGCCACCATGCCTTTATTGTACACCGGACATTGTGGATAAATCTTTATAGTGATTCTGGACAGGTTCTTTTCCTCTAATTAGTGTTGGGTTTTGTTCTAGGAAGTTAAATTCATGGAGAATCACTTTGATTTTGTGGAGGCATTGTTTAAGGCTCTGTGTAAAGGTGACTATATTTTAGTTTTGCTTTTAGTCCTGAGCTGTAGCCTTTGGTCTTGAGCTTTGATCGTAACTCTTCAGGAATGACACCTCTGGGGCCTCAGTGGAAACCTGAGTTGTTTATCAAGTGTCTCCACTTTGGTGGGTTGTGAATGACAGCCCTGAAGGGGCAGCTGGTGAAGTGACCCCTCAGGTCTTTCAGTCGTTGTTTTTCTCCTAGGCTTCTTGGAGTGTCTTTCCATCTCTATGCAGTTCAAGGTTCAGCTTTGGGTGTTAGGGATATTTGTATAAAAATTTGGGGGCTCCCTCTCTGTGAATCCCTCCTTTCTAGGGCTTTCTCTGGCAATTTTCAGACTTTCTGGTGACCGTGGACTCTGATTACTGGCTCCTTAATTTTTTGCCTGGTGATTTGTGGTTGAACTCAATCCCCAATATGCTTTTAGAATTTTGACATGAGAGGACAGGCAAATAAAAGTGTATTTCACCAAGGAGGTTCCTTTTCTTTAAGGCTCGGACCACTTTTAGTCTCTCTCCAGTGCAGTCACATAGTAGTTTAAAATTTTATCTGGAGTTTGATTGCTATTTCCAGAAGGACTGGTCTGAAATTAGCTACTCTACTATTACTGGGGACCCAAGCTCTCTATACCTATTTAATATTCACATGACTTCCTTGAGTTTCAGAAAGGTTAAGTACTCTCTGTGCAGTCACACCCCTAGCAGGTGGCTGGGCCCACAGGTGAACCTAGGCATTTCTGACTTCAAGGTCGGGTGTGTCACACTGTACTACACTGTCCCCATGTGACAAAGAAATCAGTGCACAGGAAGGAGAAACATTCCCAGGAAGACTCTTTTCCATACTCTTATGTTTGTACCTAGTGGCCCATTTCCTTCTTCCTGAGAAGGTTTGCTTCACGCTCTCATCTTCCTTCGTGAGAGTCTATGAGTTGCCCACACTTTCACACAGATTTCCTGTTTGACCTTGGATAAGTCCCTGCCCCCGTCTCGACCTTAGTTTCTGCAAATGGGGAGAAGTAGAGAGTTGATATTCCATGATTTAGAATGGATTGAATCCTTATATTCCTCATACTGGACCTCAAAACAAGCAACTTGGACTTGGAAAAGATGAATCATGCTTTTGAGCAGAGGCTGGGGGTCTAAAGTGCTGCAAATTAACTGGAGGCGGTTCTTTTTCTTCTACTAAAAGGGGTCCTCGAAATAGGTGCACAACGAATGCAGCTGGGGGGAGCTAAAGTTTGCTCAGGGGTTACTACTTCCCTTTCCTTCTTTGCAGAGGTCATGACTCAGCTATATTGCCTACTGGGCCGCAACTGGTTCATCATTTGTTCCATCAGCTTTTCTGAAGCCTCACACACAGCAGCAGCTGGAAAACGACACTGTACACAGCACCGATTTTTGCTTACCAATGAGTGTTTGAAAGTAGGTTGGAGTATTTGTTTATCCTGGGCAAGCGAAGCCTCAGGGGGACCCTGAAGCACTGTGTTCAAATATCTGAAGGACTGTCTCAGCTAAGAAGAATTAGATTTGTTTTCTGGCATCCTCAGGGAAACTTAGACACAAGAATAGTTGTAATAGGAAAGTGGGGATGATAATATCTCTCGACGCTGCAGGCACTGTGGTAGGCACATTATATGCATTACCTTACTCAGTCCTAGGGAAATGTACATTCTGCCTCAACATAAGGAAGAAATTCCTAATCCACTAATATAATCCAATAATAAAATTATTATACTCTTGGGAGCAAGTTCTTCATCACCAGGGCTGTTCATGCAGCAGCTGTACAATGACTTGGCTGTGATGGGAAGACATAGATTTAAGCAATGGGTGTACAGCTGGAAGAGACAACTTCTAAGGTTTCTTAAGCCCCAATATCTAATTAAAGATCTTAACTCTATTATTATAATTTGAGAGTTACTGTGAAGGAGCTGCTGTCACTCCAGAAAGAACCTTGAACTCCATTGTTTCAAGAGCCAGCTGTGTGGCTTTGGGTAAGCTATATAGCCCTCAGCTCTAGGGCTTAGCTTCCAGTCTCCTGATCTGATTAAATAAGATAGGTTCAGTGGCCCCAGTTGAAATTAGGTGCTCAGAAAGATCTCACCCTTTTTTCCTAATAAGCTCCTCCATGGTTTTCTTTTCTTTTTTTTCCTCCGTTAAGTTTATTGGTACATTTTAGGTATAAAATACAGTTACATTCATCATTGGTTTTTTCTTTTTTTTTGGTACCGGGGATCAAACTCGGGTCCTTGTGCTTACACAGCAGGCAACGAAACCACTGAGCTAAATGCTCAGCCCTACATTCATCATTGGGATCTCGTACCATTATATGAGTATCTTGGTTCTTATTTTTTCCCCCTTCCCCTGCCCTCCCTTCACCCCCTCCACTCTTCCCTAATTGCAAAGACTTTGTTTCCATTTTTTTCCTCATATTTTTGTCTTTTCCGTTCTTTCCTTTCCCCTACCCCCCCACTTCCCCTGCTCCTTTAGACCTTTTCTTCCTATTACACAATATCAGTTATACATTTTTAAAATTACAATATCAAGATCTAGGAGACATTACCACAGATTTTACAGAATTTAAAAGGATATAGAAAGCATATTTCAAAAATCTGTTTTGAAATACATTTGACAACTTCTAAGAAATACCTTGGAAGACAAATTAATGAAACTAACTCTGGAGGAAATATAAAATTTCAATAGCACCTATTAAAGAAAGTATATTCCTAGCTTGTAAACCTACCTATATGACAACAATAGGTTCAGTGGACCATATATGTGTGGTTCTATTTCTAGATTCTCTGTTTTACTCCAATGATCTATGTCTTTCCTTGCACCAACACTTCCTTGATTACTGTAGCTTTAGAGGAAGTCTTAAAATTAGGTAGTAAATATCTTCCAACACTGTTTTTTTTTCTTTTTCCTTTTACTTTTCTAGGTCCTTTGTACTCCTACATAACTTTTAAATTTCAATATCCAATTCTTCATTTATAGCAAGTATACACAGACCTGAATTTTTATATATACCTTGTGTTTTCTAATCCTGCTAAATTCAAATATAAGTTTTAGGGGCTCCTAGAGACTTCTCAGTATTTTCTCTGTAGATGATCATTTCATCTACATACAAAGATTTTGCTTCTACCTTGCCAATCCTATCCTCATTGTGTCATTTTATTGCCAGACTATTTTGGTTTGGGCCTATGTTTCAAAGTTTAATGGACAGATGAAGAGTAGGCATATCTGCCCTTGTTCCCCACCTTAGGGAGATAGCATTGTAGCTTCTCCATTCATATAAGGCGTTTTTGCTGGAAGCATGGAGTACATGTCTTTGATCTGTTGAGAAGGTTCTGTTCTACTTCTAGTCTCTTGATAGCTTTTACCATGAACAGCTGTAGAATTTAATCCAATACTTTTTCTCCAACTACTGACAGCATCATATGGCTTTTTCCTTTCTTCTGTTAAAACGATGACTTTTGGGGGTGGATCTTCCAATGCTGAACCAACACTGCCATCCCCATAATAAAACCACTTTCTACATACTGCCAGATCTGACTTCTAATAGTTTATTTTGTTAAACAAATTTCTATCTATGTTCATGTTTTTTTCTTCTATTATCTTGATCCAGTTTTAGGATTAGTACAATGTTGATTTCCTAAAATGAGGGGAGAAGTATTCCTTCTTTTTTTCTGCTTTAAATGTTTGATATAATTTATCCTCCATGGTTTTCTATCCCCTTATTCATTCAACATACACCCCAGCTCCACTTTTGTTCTCTTTACAATTTGGCTTTGTAGACTAAAACAAACAAACAAACAAACCGGCCTCTTTTAGCGTTAGTTATGTTTCTTGTAGTAAAGATTCCTGCGCAATTCAGACATCCAAGGCAAGACCTACAGGTCTGGGAGAGAGAGAGAGAGAGAGAGAGAGAGAGAGAGAGAGAGAGAGAGAGATATCTGGGCTAGATCCGGTGTGTGTGGGAGGAGCTGGTGTGTGACACCAGCTGTGGGTGGATGAACCAGTCCCGATAGAGAGGAGGGGACCCAGGAGCCTTGAGCCTGGAGCCTTGCATTTACTTGACAGCTCCTCCTTCCCCACTCTCCTTGGTGCCCTGGAACTGGGGGTTAATAATTGCTTAAATTTATGAACTGAATAAGGAGCTCAGAGTGTTTGTGCTCGAATACTCCAGGGCTCACCTTTCATTGTTTTAGTGTCTTGAGGCTTCTCACAATCACCATTTTCATTTTATAGAGAGAAGCAGATGTTTGCTCCCAATCTGCCTCAGGCAGCCTTGCATCCTTCCTCAACTACGGACTTTCCCAGCTTCTTGGGTACATAGGGTCCTGAGGCACACCAGTAGGTGGCGCTGCTGCCAGCACAGCAGCTCCAGGTGCTCTCTGGAGTCCCAGAGGCCCTATGGGAGTCCAGCCAATCTCCCACACCCTGGCAAAGTTCCTTTGTGTCTGCGGCCCACTGTCTGGAGCCCTGACGTGGAGGCTGCTGTGAATAGATGCAGAAGACAGTGACACTGCTTAAGAATGTGTCACTTGGTTCCTGGGGGAGGAGGTAGCACACAAGGAGAGAACGAAGGAGGGAGACAAGGAGAAACACTCACTTAGCTCACCTGAAGTTCCACTGGGCCCTTTTGTTATGTCAGGCACTTGGGCTCCTGCTTCAGGCATTGGACACAGTACTCCCGTGGACCGAATCCCTCAAGGCTCCTGGACTTTCCTGAAGGCTACTTCCCAGGGCTGGGTCAGGGTCCTTGACCCTGCCTCATTCTGCCTGGCCTGGCTTCTTCTTCTTCCTCCTTACTCACCCAGTCACTGAAACCGTGGCTTGTCTTCTGGGAGTGGCCTGGTTAAGAGCACATGCTTTGTTGATCTAGATTTTTCGGTCTAAGCTGGTTTTGAATCCTGGCTCTGGTACTTACTGAGCTGGGAGGACTTGGGCAAGTGGCTGAGGTTCTTTGACCTCCTTTATTTCATGAGCATCAATCCTGAGGTACTGGCTGCTTCAGAGGGGTGCTGTGGGTGTTGAACTTGATAGGTGTGGGTGTAACTCAGCTGTTGCCTCTGGCTGACATCTCCTGTTCTGTTCTGTCATAAAGAGCCCACAAAAGACCCAGCCCTTTACTGAGTTGCCTATAAAGCTCATTTGCAGGGCATTAGAACACAGGGAAGGTGACTGAGCGGGTAGAGTAGGGGTCTCTGGCAGAGTGAAAGAAAACCTTTGAGTGGAAAAGGAAGAAATTGCTACTGCCTTCACCTTGCCTGGTCCTGGCCCCTCTCCATCTTTCTCTCCTCTTCTTGTTCCTTCCTCTTCTCTCCTCAGGTGCTTTCCTACTCTTTCCAGTAGCAGACTCAAGATATGCCTGCATAGTTTCACTGTCCTTGGAAGTCTTGGCTCATGGCCATATCCTTTCCCACACTCTCACCTTACCGTGGTATTTTCCCAGGGAAAGGTGGTTCCTCCTGAAGAGGAATTCTAGAGCAGGATGTTATTTTTTTTCTGCCTTGTTGTATAACAAGATGGAACATCTCCAAGAGTGCCTGATGCATAATGGATGCTGAATAAAATGGAGCCGGGGTCTCCCTGTGAATTGTTACTGCCCGCCCATGTGCCTGCCTAGGAGGACTGGCGCAGGGTGTGCGTTTGCATCAGTGATGCAGAAATGCATTGTAATGGCCTGGAGCACACACTTGTTTTGTGTGGCTACTGGGTTTTCTCTCTGGGGACTCTATCTGCACGTTATTGACTGGAAACATAGCATCTGGCAGTGTGGACCACGTCTTCATGACTGTGTAGCAATGAGATGTGGTGTGGGTTCATGAGAAGAGCACTACTGGGGCAGGAGTGGAACCTCTCTGAGCCTGATTTATCTGCTCTGTAAAATCAGGACTGGATAGTTGCTAAGCTCCTCCAAGTCGTCAAAGTCTCTGAGTCTCTGCATCTCACTTACTGCAATCCAGGGCATGGAGTAGTAAGTGGGTAGGCTGTTCTCAGATGATTTGTCTGGTTAAATATTTGGCTCAGAACATGTTTCCTTCCCTTTCTCTGTCTGGAAAAATGGATCAAGACAAGGCCAGCGTGACCCTGGCTCAGAGCCAGCAGCAAGCCCTCGCTCTGAGAAAAACTGCCTTGAGGGTGGAGGGAAAAAAAATCCCCTTTGTGGTCTGTCTCTCAGAGAATGTAGTCAAAGGGTGTTCAGCTCCCCCAGCAAGGTTCCCATTGACTGGAAAGAGCTCAGCCTGGGGGAGGTGGTCCCTGGGGGTGTGGGGAGCAGCAGTGGAGAAGAGTCTGGGCTGTGATTTTGATGGGGGCTTCAGAAGGGCTTGTTAGTCCAGCAGGCCCAATGGTCCACCCTCCATGAACAAGCACTTCATTAACTTCCAGGATATATCAGGCACCAGGCTGGACTCCAGGGCTAGAGAGGTGAGTGGACAGAGGTACCTGCACTTGACAGAGTCCTGGTCACCTGTGCTTCTCCTGCCACCATCTCGAGGCATGTCCCCCATCTCTGGAACCTGTTCTCTCCCTTGTTCCCAGACCACTGAGTGGAGGGGAAGGTGGGGAATACCCAGCGTGGTTCCTATGAGCTCTGTATTGAGGTTAGCTCAGTACTGGGTCACAGCTGATACCAGGACTGGCTGATGAACAGGTTTTCTTGTGTGACTTTGGATGTGACGTTCCACCCCTCTGTCCCCTCTGTCAGGGGCCCTGGGCTCTGAGAGAACCCAGGTTCTAGGCTCTGGCGGACCTCTGAGGTTCCCCTACATCTAGTCATGCTCTTTCCCTCACCTCTTTTCCCCAGCTTCCACCATGAGTACAAGCTCTATCTTGCCCACCCAGACAGAGGAGAAATCAGAGCCTGCTTTTTGAACCGTAATTTTCATTTGATGTTTTTATTGCATCCCGCTGAGTGATTTAAGTGTGTTCACAGATGATTATATTGTGCTCCTTTTAAACAATTCCAAAATCAAATAAAATACTAAAACCCAATCCACCAATCAGCTGGTAACAGAGGCAGGGACGGGGTCCCAGGGGAGAGGTATCCTTGCAGGCAGCACAGAAGGAGTGAGGCCCCCTCCTCCCTGTCCCTGCCCTGCTTCGGGGACACTCAAACCACAAGGCTGAAGCAGAGGGGATGGGGTCAGGAATAAGCAAAAGTCACCCTAAAGAGATTAAGCCACCATAGCACCTGCTGGCTGGTGTGTACCCGCTGTGTGCCTGATCTAAGGTGGGTACTTTTTTTTGTTCTGTTTTGTTTTGGTACTGGGGATCAAACTCAGGTCCCTGTGCTTGCACAGCAGGCGATGAAACCACTGAGCTAAATCCCTAGCCCTAAGGTAGGTATTTTTAAGAATATCATTTCTTTTAATCCTCACAATGACTCAGTGAAATTAGGTACTATTTGCCTCAATGACTGACTGTAGAAAAATTGATGGTGGAAACATAGTTGACATTTATTGAACTCTTACTACGTCCCAGGTACCATTCTAAGCCTTTACTGACACTGACTCATTGATTTCCCCTAACAGCCTTAAGGAACCAGTGGTTTTATTCTCTCCATTGTATGTCTGGTAAGATTGGTGCCCAGAGAGGTTAAGTGACACTGGTCACATGGGTAGCAGGTGGCAGAGCTGAGATTAAAACCCAGCTGTTTATGCTTCTCATAACCACCGTATATCCTTGCCTAAGAGAATATATCACAGCAGGGGGAACTAGGGGAAGCAGAGGTCATTGCGTGTGGATAGACAGAAGCTGGTACAGCGACCAGACAGAGGGAACGTGTGTTCTTCAGACCCTAACATGGGAGCTGTTGCAGATTCACAGAACAGCTTAGTCCTCACGACTGCCTCACCTATTACAAATGATTATCCCCATTTCACAGATGGGCAAACTTCAGTAGCTTCCTTAAAATCACACTGCTAAGAAACGGCAGAGGCAAGATTCAAACTCAGATCTGTGTGACTGGAAGGCTGTCACCTGGGATTCTGGACCCATGCTGATTTGGCTCTGCTACTCACCCATTGTCCTAGCAAGGGGCTGCGGTGGCTTTGTCCTCAGCATCTGGGTGCAGGCTGGGTAACTCTGGGGGGTAGCACAGTGTAGGTGGTCTGTATCAGGCCTACCAAGGGACTGCTCCCTTTCCCCAAATCCTGTAGGACCTACACCACCAATCAGAGGTAGGGCCTTAGAACTGATCCAAATGCTGCCATTTGATTGAAATTGGAGCTGAGAGGAAATGTCCCATTTTGAGAGGCTTCATATGTACAAACCATCAAGCCACACATTGCTAAATATTCGAATAGAACAGACAAAGCGTACTGTGTACAATATAAATACAGAATGTGCTCAACATGATTTTCCTGCAAGAACAGGAACCACGACCTGCTGTCTAGTGAAGGCGCTTCCCTGACTGGTGTGTGGACTAGTCGGACCACATGCAGTGTCACCCAATCAGAATCCAGCCAGGCTCTGCTCCTGCCCCGAAGTCACCCACGGTTGTTTGTTGTGCTGGCAGGAAACTAAGTAGCAGTAGTAGCTGATGTAGCACTTTAACAAGCAACAAAAATCAATTTTAAAAGTGAATTATCCATGATATGTGACTAATAATAAAAATAATAAGCTTATATCCATTGCAAAAATATCTATGAGTGGGAGAGAAAGTGACAAGAGCAGAAAATGTGAATGGTTATGCAAAAACGCAGGTGGATGCTTTGTTGAAAGACTACAACTAGTCTCATTCAAACATGACTTTCACCCCAGTCCTTGCTGGCTCTGGATATGCCTCTAAAGCGCTATAAAAATCCTTCCAGTGTTGGTGTCATAGGGACAGGGACAACTTCTGCAGCTTTGTTTTAATCCACTCACCCACCCACCTACCACCCATCTAGCCATCCACTCACTCACATACCCATCCATTCATCCATCCTTCCATACATTCTCCTACCTACCCACCCACATATCTACCTTCTATATGTCCAGTAAACATTTAAGCACCTAATCAGCTCCAGCAGCACTCCTAGGAATTAAGGCTACAAGGATGAATGATATGTGATCCTTATGCCCAGAGAAAGTGCAGAAAGAATGGACATGACATAGCAAAGCAGGCACTTCAGTGGGGCAATAAGGCACAGGGATAGTGGGGGTACTGAGGAAGGCCTGGTCAGACCCACTTGGGGTGGAGGGCTCAGAGAAGACTTGGTGGAGGTAGTCTTTTGAGCTGAGTCTCAAAAGACTATGTGGCTCATTAGGTAGATCAGGAGGTGTTCTGGGTAGAAGGATGATCCGGATGGGGAAAGGCACAGAAGAATAAGGAGATCAGGGCCAGAGGGCAGCCTCAGGCCATGCAGCAAGGCTGGCATATGCATGTCTGGTTGAAGAACAGTGCTCAGTGCCAGGTAAAAGCCCTGAGCCAGTAGCAGCTGAGTGATGGGAAAATTCCAATTGTTTGTGTGAACCCTGTGCGTGCAGTGCATAACCACCACCAGTGGGTCTAGGCCCTGCTAAGTTCATGCCCTGCCCTCCCCGGTTTGGGAGCTCGCTTGGCAGAACATTTCCAGTGTGTCTGTGCATGCTGACAGGCCATTATAATCACATCTTCATTGGGCCACAATTTCTTGGGCAAGTGCTATGGGCACCAGCAGCATGTTCTCAGCAAACTGCCTCGGTGTGTGATTTGTTGGTCCAAACAGGGAGACAAGATGGGCCCCAGGAATGTGGTGGGGAGGGTGGCCTCACCTGAGGAATGAATCTGGGCCTCAGATTCCCTCCAGCCTGGCTTGGTTACTTATCCAGGACCCATCACCTCCTGGAGCTCTGCTTTCTTCAGTCCCTAGGCCTGGCTCTTGCCTGAACTGTGCCTTTATCTTCCCCCTGTCCAGCCTGTCTGTGCAGCCAGGATCCTGCTGACATGGTTCTGGGACCCCAACTCCTCCATCTCCCTTCTCTGAGCAGCACGTTTAGCTCTGTAAGCTGGAAAGTGGCAATTTGGATTCCAAACAGCATCTCTGCTCTGCATTTTTCTTCTTCCTCCCCCTCCCCCTCCTTCTCCTTTTCTGCTTGGATTTCTATCTTTCTAAGAAAATCTCTCAGTCCAACTTACACCTTCCAGTATCAACTGAACAATCCAGAAGAGGCCAGCAGGAGTGACCCCTCTCTATGTCAAACAGGACTACCTCAGAGCTGCTGTTGCTGCTGCTGCTGGGTATAGCTGTATGGGGCATGCACTGCACAACTGCAGGCTCACTTGCTCCCAGAGACTGAGGTACGAATGATGCTCCAGAGAGTGCACTGGGCAGCCTTGAGCAGTCCATTTGCCTGCACTACAGCCTCATCTAGCTTCATTCTGCTGTTTGGCTCATCACCTGTCTTCAATTCCTGTCATCCCACTCCTTCCCTCATAATACGTTCTATTTACATGGCAATGTAGACATTCCCATAGGAGTGGGAGGGGCGGGGGTTGGTGGTGGCATCAGGAGTGTTTGTTGGGGCACAGACAGGCCTCCACTCACAATCTCTTTTGGAGTGGGGGCCATTTATCCATTTATTACTTTTTTTTTCAATGGACATATTTGAAATGGAAGTTGGATCCAGGTTGGGATGTTCACTAGCGGATTTTCTTAAAGTGGAGGCCACCTCAGTGCATGTGCTGCAGTGTTGGCTTTAGGTCCATTCAAAATCCACTTTGTACATCTGAGTGGCTTGAGGGGAGTTCATTGTCTTGGAGGCTCCTGCCCAGGCTGGGAATGTGAGTGGGTGGTGTGTGTGTGTGTGTGTGTGTGTGTTGCAAGGCTGGGGTCAGCACCAGCCTGCAGCTCTGGCCTCTGGAGCTCTCCTGTTCTCAGCTGGAGCCCCCTTTTCCTCTTTTACCCTAGCCCCTTGTAAGCCCCAGCAGAGATTTGGAGCTAGGCAGGACTTAGTTCAGCATCAGCTTCAGGTCTTAGCCTGAAGAAAGAAAGGAGAAGTGAGCTAGGCCTCCGCATGGGCAGCAGGTGGCTGGGTCCCCCTCAGGTAGCTTCAGCTAATCCTCACAGTCCTTCTCCAGACAGGGGTGGGAGGCGCCCTGAGCTGCAGCCATGCTGGGCACACCACCCAGAACGAGCCCAGTTGCCTTCTCCCTCCAGGACTGCACTGGGCACAGGAGCGTGGAAGAGTTTCTTCCCTGTGCTTGCAACATGGTGTCATTCAGGCTCCGCTGCTTCCCTCTGAGCACTGATGGCCAGCAGGGAGGCTCTGTGTGGATGGAGCAGTTGCCATAAAACCCATCTTTAATTGCTGCCTTCCTGTGGCTTTTCAGCAGGGGGAATGGTGGACCTGGACAGGTATAAAACGTGTGGCTTCTACAGGATTCTGTGAGGGTGAGATGGAATCCCAAGTTTATCCTCTTGGGCTCCTCTACCCTCAGAGAGGAACTCGAGTGCTCAGGGCCTGTTCTGGTGTCTCAGCTCTGCACCAGCTGGCCTCCTGCTTTGCAGTGAGGCTGGTACCTGGTTCTGCTGTTTATTATACCACACTGTGTTCCACAAATCCCCACATAATTAACTTTCACAGGGGGCTCATGAGAGTTTTGACAACCCATCTATCACTCTCTGTTAGTCCTGCAAACTGTGGTTCCCCTGGCCCTATCCCTAGAAATGCTGCAGTCCTTGGCATCTCAGGCTTGGGTTCTTATGCAGATCAGAGCTACTTTACAACCTTAGAAAGCCTTTCTTTTCCACTAAATGATTCCAGTTTTGTGTGGCTTAGCCAGTGATCCTATGTAGTTCCCAGTGTTTATTTTTTTATAAACATGTGTGGTGTTGTAGATCGAATCCAGGGTCCTACACATGCTAGGTAAGTGCTCTACCTCCAAGCTATACCCTCAGCCTTTTCCGTTTTTGTTTTGTTTTGTTTTTTGGTACCAGGGATTGAACTTGGGACCTTGCGTGTTTGAGGCAGGCGGTGGAACCACTGAGCTAAACCCCCGGCCCGCCTTTTCCATTTTGAGACAGAGTCTTGGTAATTTGCCCAGGCTGTCCTTGAACTTTTTTTGATCCTCATACCTCAGCCTCCTCATCACTATGCTTGGCCCCAGTGTCATTTAAAAAAACTATAGAGGTGCAACCCACATTTGCTGTGGAGACTAAAGGGCTGACCTTGGACAGTGTTAGCACAATGGAACACGGCAGGGGCTGAGTTGGCACTGGAGGGGAGTGTGATGTGGTCAGAAGACTGGGCTGTGGCCTCGGGCAGACCCGGGTGTGGGTTCCAGCTTCTTTACTTACTGACCTAGTTTCCCCACCTGTAAACTGGAAATAACGCCAGATAGCTCACTGCCATGAGGATCCTGTTTCATCAGTCAGAATGCATATTTTTTCTACACCCTAACACATCTGTAACGCCTTACCATCAATGGACTTTTAGCACTGTGTTATAGTTTAACTGGTAATTTCTTTCTTGTTGGCACAGAAAATATTATTGGCTCTTACAGTTGTCATAGATTTCATGAAGTATGGAAAAGGAGCTCATGATTGCTTAGGGCACATCGAGCAGATTATCAGTGAGTGGCAGCTGTTGCAATTGCTCCCTGTTGGATCATGGGCCAGTTTTAAAATATCTTTGAGCCTCAGTTTCCTCATCTACCTAATGGCAATGGTGACTTTTACCTCCTAGGGGTAGAGGAAGTATTAAATAAGGTAAAGACTCAAGCCTCCCCCACAACATTTTGCACAGGACAGGTACTCTAGAGAAGTCCTGCTCTACCTTGGGGAGTGAAAGCAGGGCCAACTTTTCCTTTGTGAAGTTTTGGCACCAGGCAAATGGGGTAGAAAAAAAGGGGAGGGGATTCCTCTTGAGCACTTGGACCTTGCTGGCCAATGCGCCTTTTGCTCACTGAAGCCCCTTGGCGGTCACAAGGATAGGGCGTGTTCTCAGACCCAGATGGGAAAGTTTTAAGGAAGAAAATGGTAGTAGGCAAGCTTGCTGGGCTTGAAGAAGCCCATCCTGGAGGCGTGAAATGAAGATATACAGTGCTGGGCCTCTTGCTAAGGTTCTCTTTACACTTGAACGTGGCTGTTGGGAAAATGGTGAGGCCACACTTCCTCCCCATCCTCCTTCAGGAGAACTTTCCTCTGTGTTAGAGATTGTGGCTAGAGAGGGCAGCCTTTGGGTGGCAAAATGGGTTGGCAGAATCCTTTTTCCAGGGTGTCCCACAGCCTGCAGTCTGAATTGGGGTCAACCAGACCTGGTTTCCAACTCTGGCTCATGATGTCCCCCGTATGGGTATCAGAGTACTCGTTAGCAGAGTTAGTTAATTGTGTGAAGGTTCTGTAATATAGTTGATGCTGAAAAATATTACGTTGCTGGCCACACTCTCCTCTTCCTGGACAGAGATGCTTCAGAAAGAGCATTGAGCAAAATCATAAGCAATATTGACTTTAACTACAAAATGCTCAGATGTCTTTCCTGCTGCTCTGATAAAATGGTCTTTGAAGTGAGCCTTCCCTGCAAGTCTGTGACATCACAGATGAGCAGATGCAAACTATTAGACCACGAGGAAGTCCCAGGTGCTTGCCTTTCAAAGAGGAACAAGGAACTCCCACTTCAGCCCTGTGCCTGGCTCCTTGAGATGGCGCCTTGGCCCTTGGCCCTCCTGATTGGTGGTGGGGAGTATGGCATATGGAAATAACACCACAGAGGGTGGGAAAATCGGCAGAAGAAAAGCCTGGACTGCAACCTCCAGTCCGGGCACTTTGGATGAGGTGGGTACTGTTATTATTCCTACCATACAGATGAGGAAACTGAGGCAGAGACATGAAGAAACCTGCCCACAGTCCCACTGGTGATGGACAGTCTGATGGTGAAGCCCTGTACCACTATCCTATAGTTCCCAACCAGGATGGCCCTCCTTGTCTACTACGATGGCCACTGCCCTGGAAAAGAAAGTGTTTTTATCAGGGACCCATTGAGAGATGCTTGGGTGTCTTGGGATGCTCTGCTAAAGGTCTGCTCTTTTCTTTTCAATGTACGGCAGGTCTATCACCACCATCTCACAGACGAGAAGACTGAGTCTCATGGATGCAAAGATTGCTTGAGATCATGTAGCAAGTCAGAGGCAGGGTTTGGACAAGAACCTCAGTGTTCTGACTCCTGGTCCTGTCACACAGTGAATCAGCAGTCTCCCCTTCCCATGCCCTGCAAGCTCTCTTCTAGGTCACTGCCCAGCTACTGTGCAAGGAAGAGGATTAGCCACACATCCAGTTCTGGGCCTCTGAGTCAACCATTGCACTATCACAGCTTCATGGATTCAAGTTTTGTCCCTTTGTGGGAGCTTTGAAAAAATCTTAATGAATTGATTTATCTCTCATGTCTTCCAGAGCATCCCCCAGGCAGGCACTTTCTGTGGGGGTTGTGTCTGGAGAAGAAAGAATTACACGTTTGGAGTGAGGCATTCTAAACTTGACACACCCTTACCACCTGCTAGGTTGGTGATTTTGGTCAAGTTATTGAACACTTTTTTTTTTGGTACTGGGGATCAAACTCGGGTCCTTGCGCTTGCGCAGCAGGTGGCGAAACCACTGAGCTAAATCCCCGACCCGAGTTATTGAACTCTTTGAGTATCAGTTATCTCTATGTGAAACAGGAAATTACTCGCCATTCTGGAGGGCTTTTATGAAAGAAAATATGAACAGAATCGAGCACGTTGCCTATGTGACATAGGAGGTGCTAGGTAGAGCAGAGATCCTGTCCTTAAATTTCGCAAAAAGGATCCAGAAAAATAGTTATTTGCCTTAAGATAATCCAGTCTGTAAAATTCACCCAACCTCAGGTCAGGGGAGGGATTATTATAATTATTTAAGGATCCATGATTTTGACAAAAGGTTTGGCCAGAGTCATTTACATGGCAGCTACATGTTCAGGCTGCCATGCCGGTTTACGAATCATTAGCTACTTGACAGTGATGTTAGTGGGGAAAGAGAAAGCACAGAGCCCACATTATTGAAAGCCAGCAATAGGAGCCACTGACTGCTAGAAATCAAATGAGACTGGAGAGAAAAATAGACCTGAAAGATTTCATTTATAAATACCTAGCTCACTTTCTTTCCCATTCTTCAGTGTTCAAATGAGCTATAAATGTACCGGAGCAGGCACCCCCAAAGTTTCTCCCAAAACTTTAAAAGTGCGGGGACAGGTGATTGGAATGGGCCTTCCTAATATAAGATGCCAAAGTTGTGATTGTTAATTCTTCTGACTGTAATTTATCCTGCAATCCCTTTGGGTAGCGCAGCAGCTCTGATCACAAGTTGCCCAATCGTCTTATAAGTCTTCTTGATGAATCACTCTCACTCTCCTGGTCCTTTCTCTGGGCTGCGGTAATTCTTGCCAACTGCCTCAGAGCCATTGTCTCCTGTGGATGTGGAAAGGAAGAGCCATCTATTTTTTTTTTTTGCATGGTTTCTCTCTCTTTTTTTAATATTAAATTCTTTTATTGGTACATTGTAGGTATACAACACAGTTACATTTATCATGGGAATTGTACCTGTACATAATGCATCTTGGTTCTTATTTTTTCCCCATTCCTAGCCCTCCCTTCACGCCCTCCACCCTTCCCTATTTACAAAGACTTTATTTCCATTTTTTCCATTTCTCAGCATTTTTCCTTTCCCTTCTTTCCTTTCCCCTGCCCCTCCCACTACCCCTACCCCTTTGGACCTTTTCTTCCTCTTTTGCATTATTGATTATTCATTCTAATCGTTGGTACATTTTAGGTATACAATATAATGACATTCATCATTGGAAATTTGCACCTTTACATGATCTCTTTTGGTTCTTATTTTTCACCCTTGCCCAGCCCTCCATTCAACCCCTCCATTCCTCCCTATTTACAAAGATTTTGTTCCTATTTTTCCATTTTCTCATATTAATCCCATTCCCTTCTATCCTTTCCCCTAGCCCTCCCACTTCCTTCCCCTTTGCCCCTTTTTTTCCTATTTCACATGACCTATTATACATTTAGTCCTTATTTACACTTTCAGTTTCTCACACCAGAGAAACTATTCAGAATTTATTCATGTGTGTCCTATTTATTTCACTTAAGAGTATTGCCTCAATGTGCATCCACTTAGCTATAAATGTCTCTAATTTCTCATTTTTTATGGCTGAATAGTACTCCATTTTATAAATAAAACACATTTTCTTTATCCAGTCTCCAGTTGATGGGCATTTGGGCTGTTTCCAAGTTTTAGCTATCACAAACTGTGCTGCTATGAACATGGGCGTACATATATCACTGTGGTATGATTCTTTTAATTCTTTGGGGAAGATCCCCAGCAGTGAAATAGCGGGGTCAAAGGGGACTTCCAGTCCTAGTTCTTTGAGGTATCTCCATACTGATTTCCACAGTGGTTGCACCAGTCTACACTCCCACCAGCAGTGGAGCAGGGTTCCTCTTTCCCCACAGCCCTGCCAGCATTTGTTATTGGTTGATTGGAAGAGCCATCTATTAGGAGGAACATGTGGGGAAGGAGAAAGCTCTTGGCATGAGGGAGGTTGGCAGATGGAAGGCAAAGTCCTTTCTTCAAGTTGGAGAGACACAGGATGTGCCCCGTGACCTCCAGGATGTGAGGCACACCTGTTTCTTTAGGGGTCTTTGGATAAAGGCAAATCCTGCCTACTGAGCTCCAGTGAGTATCCCCAAATACCACATTGCTACATTGTGAATCTACCACACCTCTAAGGTAGGGTAGTGTGGCAGAGCCTGGGAGTGTTCCAGTATTGGGGTTCCCATCTCCTTGCTTGGTTGCCTGCCTTCCTAACTCCTCTTGGATTTCAGTGAGGCATGGACTAGTTCTTACCAGTGAGAAGTAGTAGAAGTGACGTGGGACCCCTTGATTAAGAGTAGATATGCTTTTTCTTTGTCCAATACTGGCTGAAGGGAGACAAGTATGAAAACCCAGAGGGGGACAGAGCCACAAGGTGGGAGGAGCCTAGGCCCCTGATGACTGCATGGAGCAGAGTCCCACTACCAATTTCACAGGATAGCAAGGTGGGTGATGATTAAATTTTATTGTGTTAAATCATCAGACTTAAAGGCTGCTTGTTACAGAAGTTAGCCTCTCCGGTCTAATAAAGGCAATGCTTTATTCAACTGAACACATCTCCAGGTTGAGCATATTCCCGGTGGCAGTCTATCCTGAGGTAGCAGGGTAGTGTTTGCTAACCAGATGGCATATTTTGTAATTCATCTCTGATAGCTGTTATGTGGAAAATCAGCATAAAACTTGAAGAATATTGACTATCTGGATTCTTAATTTTTATACCTGATAAATTGTGCCTGTTAGGGGTAGGAGGAAAAAAGGTGTACCACCTATAGACTCCATCTCCCCAAGCCGCTGCAAGTGTCCCCTCCTCTCCACAACCTGAAATTATCATCTCCCTCTTGGACGATGGCAGGAGCTTCCCACCTGGTCCTCGGCTGCCCTTGTACCCGCTTCCAACCTCACCCTCACCCAGTCTTCTTAAGATGCAGTCCAAGTCATGTCGCCATCCTTTCGGCTAAAAGCCAAGCTCCTTCTTTTTAGGAGACCTCCCATGATCTGCTTTCCTGTCTCTACTTCCTCTCCAGGGAGGGCTCATAGCCTCTCCAGCTTTGCTTTCCTGCCTCCCTGCCTGGACTGTCCCTACTGCTCGTCATCCTGCAACCCCTACCCAGCTTCCCGGGCTCAGTCTGTGTCCCTCTGCCAGGGAGCTGTCTCCATTCTTTCCTCTTGCCTTTGGAGCCTGCTGTCCAGACGGTAGTTTTATCCTAGCTCTTGTACCATACTCACTGGTTGACATGCCCACCTTTGACTGTTCTTCAAACTTTTTGAGAGAAAGGTGGGGAGCTGATTTCCTTTCGCCAGGATTGTCTCAAAGCTGGGGGGCAACTGATGAAGATTCTAGACTGTATTGCTACCAGGCCAGATACCAAGACAAATTTCCCTCCCTGGACCTCAGTTCCACAAGTGAAACTAGAAAGCTTCTCATCAGGGGTTGGTGCTTAATGATTGCAGGGGGCTTCTCCGGGTTCAGCATTTCAGGGTGCTAGAATTTTACCATGAACACAACATAGCTGTGTCTATTCGAGCTACAATTCTTCAGAAGACTGTTCTCAGGGGTGCACGTGGCTTCCAGCACTGCCTGACGCCTGATAGAATTTATCATTACACAAAACCTTATGGTGCAGGTTTAGCAAATGTGGCATCTCAGGCATTCCAGCGCTTCATTTATCAAGCAAACAGGGCTTCCTTATTTAGACTTTAGTCACTTGGCTCATAAACTATCACTCAGATATAAAAACTGGGGTAAGATGTCCTCTTTTATTGACCCTGATGAGAAATGGCCATGATCAATTATGTCTCGGCATAGGGAGGAAGGGCATTTGCCAGCTTGCGACTCGTTAAACAGAGGCTTTGATTTCAGGGCATGATGTGGGATGGGCAGGAGGAGTTCTGGGCACACTTCCTGGCCACGCCAGCAGGTCAGGGAGCTCCCTCACTACTAGCCACGTGGCCTTGGGGAAGCTCCCTCCCAGGGTTAGTCCTGGGTCATGGCTCTCCTGTATGCCTCTGCAGGGGTGCTCTAAGGGAGGCTCCCCACCCTCCCAACACTGCAAGGATACAATGCAGGAAAGTCAGTTGTACCCAATGGAGTTACACCGGTAGGTTTAACAAGCACAAAATGGGATTCAGCAGTTGCATATAATGCTGGCAGCCTTGTCCTTCCAAATGCATGGCCCCGGACTCATGGGATTTGGCTCCTGATGGTGGCACACGAAAGGATTCCTTGGGCATCCCCTACTCAGGGCCAGCCCACCTGACTCACTCAGCAGGGAAGCCCCCTCATGTCTTAGCTCAGGTGCCACCTTTTCCTCTCCCCCTCCAGGACTACTTATTCTCCATGAGTCATTTCTGCCTTCCAAGAGCCTCTGGGGTCTGGCAGTCTTGTGTGAGGACCTCCTTTCCTGGCTTCTTCACACTCCCGTGTTATGACTGTTACCTAATATGCGTGAGAAGTCCTGCTTCCAGGAAGATCTCCTGGTGTGTCCTTCTACTCGCTCTCTTCTTGGCACCTGTTGCACTTCCCATCAGATTATTGGGGGCTTAGTGAGTGCAGCTCTGTGCCACACTCATGTTTCTAGAATGCAGCATTCCTCTGTTGGTGCCAAAGGCCATGGAGCCTGCAGGCAACAGAGCTTACCTGGTGGTTCTTTATTGCCCCCTACTTCATTTGGTGCACGACACCCTGAAGGCTCCCAGTAAGTGCTTGTTGCCTGACAACATAACAGAGGTTGGGGAATAAATGATTCCTCAGGTTAAAGTCCAAATCCCTAACTTGGCCTGCAGGCCCTATCTGATCCAAGTCCCATCTGCCTCCACCTCCCAGATTCTTCTCTCTCTACTTCCCAATTCAGGCTTTCTGCTCTATAGTTGCTCACAAGGTGGTTCTCACCTCTGAGCCTTTTTTTGGGTTGTTCTTGATGCCCAGCATGCCCCTCCTCCCACTTTCTGCTTGCAAATGCTTATCACTCCTTAAAGACCAGGTTATACAGCAATTCCTCCAAGCAGCCTTTCCTAACCCCTAAGTTTGAGTGATGACCCCTCCTTTAGATGCCCATGGCACACTGCTCTTCTCTCCTGGCACTTGTCACAAGGCATTTCCTTCCACATTGGCTTCTTTCACCAGCTGTGAGCACCTGAGGATGAGACCATGTGCTGGTAAGCTTCTGTGAGTCCTAGAGGTGTGCAGATGCATGATACATATTTGTTAAATTTTTGCATGGATAGATGGGTGGGGGATGGATGGTGGATGGATAGATGGATGGATGGATGAGTGGATGGTAGGTAGATGGTAGATCCTGAGGAGTCCTGCTGGGCTGGAAATAAGGAGGCACAAGGAAGTTAGGAAATGTAGAAATAAAGTGGAGATCCAGGCACAGAGGTGAGCAGCTGGGACTAGACTGGGTGTCAAGGATCCACTGAGGTACAAGGTTTTCTGGGTGAGGCCAAGGACCATAGATTCTGAGGATGAGGCCCAGGAAGGAGAGAGGCAGAGCAAGGCGGGTATCATGTTGTCTTTAGAGGGCTGAGGAGATACTGAAGGTGCTTGCCCAGGCCCAGTTTGATGCTGCCATCTTTGAACAGGTGGCCACAGCTGCTGTACCCTGCTCACCTCTGACTCTTATGTGCCTGTAGCCTCACGTCTTTCTTCCTTGGTCCACTGCTCAGTGCATGCAAGCTCAAAATGCAATGAAGCTCCATGAGTGTTTATATTGATAGCAAGGGAAGCTCTGGCTGAGTGTTCCTAGCAAACAGATTGTGTGCGTGTATATGTGTGTGAACGTGTGTGCCTTTGGTAGAGGTGGGTGTGAACTATTATTATAGCACTTGTCAAATTTTGATATGCCAGAATCACCAGGGGAATCCTATTAAAAGGCATGTCCTGGGGCTGGTAGAGCGTTTGCCTAGCATGTGAGGCCCTGGGTTCCCTCCCCAGTGCATGTACACACACAGAAGCATGTATGCACATGTGTGTGGGGGCTCACATCCATGCATGCACAGGTAGGTTCTGACTGTTTGGGGCAGGGCCTGAGCCTCTGCCTTTTAGACAAGTTTGTGGTACTGCTGGCCTCACGGGTGACATTGAATAACACTGAACTAGTGAAAACCGGCAAATCTTCATACAGCCTAATAGATCTATTCTTAGAAGACAGAAATGGTCTGGACTGATGGCCACAGAATCATGGGAATTTTAGAATGTTTGAGAGGGACCAGAGATATCACTGTATTTCATCAAATCCAAAATGGTAACCATTATTCTGCAGACCACTAAGAAAAAAATGTCTGGCCAATGAATAATAAAAAGCCATCAGTTATAAGACACATCACAATTTCAGAGAAGTCAGACAATATGGACAGAAAAGAATATTTGCTAGGACCCCCTCCAACAACTTCTCCAGGACTCTGAGGCTGGAGGAGGCTGAGCCACACATTTGCTATAGTTTAGCTTCTCAAGGGGCCTGAGAAAGTTCTAGAGGGCATCATCAAGCCAGGCAGGGTGGAGGAGGGAAGGATTCTCTGTAAGCCACAGACTCCTAGAGATCCTCGGAGATTCCCAGTGCCATTCCCCATTCCAGGCTGAACTTTGCAGGGAGGAATCCATTTGTATTCCCTGGCAGTATATTTCTACTAAGAAACTTTAGTTTTGGAGCTTTGGGCTCCTTGGTGATCTGATTTCATATTCAGGATATCTTTTTGTTCTATTTAGGCAATTCATAAATTAAACTGAATCTCAGGTGGCTTTAGTCTGAGCCCTTCTGCCCTTGGCCTTTCTTCCTGGGAAGATAAAGCAACTTCTCTGTCTTCTCTCGGTCTTGTCTCCCCCTTGATAAATGGTGGAATTAATTGAATAGCAGAACTGGATCACCCAGGGCAGCAGTTCTCAGCTTGTGCTGGAGGAGAATCACCTGGAGGTGTTTTATAAGCTGCAGATGTTCTGGGCTCACCCCAGAGATTAGAATTCAGTTGTCCCAGCATGGGATCCAGGTGTCAGTTTTCAAAAGTCCCCTAGAGGATTCTACTTTTGTAACTAGGCTGAAAATCAGTAATCTAGTCCAACCGATTGGACAGATGGAAAAACTGAGGGCTAGAAAGGCCTAGTGATTTGCCTCTGGTCACACAGCTGGCTGTAGATGGTGAGATAAGCTTTAATTCTCTGTATTATCTCTGGATTCTTCTTTCAAAGCTCTAATCAGTCTGCTTCGTTGAAGTTTTTTGGTGGGCATAGGCAGTTATACCAATATAACTCAAAGTTATACCAATACAGTATGCACATATAGCTGCATGTATGTGTCTGTGTGTGTGTGTGTACATGTGTGTGTCGGAGATTCACTGTGTGTTAGAAAATCTAAGCAGAAATTTACAGTAGAACTTAGAAAGGAAGCTCAATTTAACAACAGATAAGCTTGGTGCTATTTGCCTGATCCTCAATTCTCACAGCTTGGGATAGGAGCGAGGGGAGGTAGCTCCTTACCAGCCCCCAGATAGGATTCAGCATCTTTAAGGAATGGGTACATTACTTCAGCTCACAGACCTTGCTTCTTAGCCCTCTGTGGGTCTTCTCCAACATCTCTGGGTCCCAATATCAGAAACCCCCATGTCCCCATGGTCACATGCTGGGTGTCCAGGGCCAGGTGGCCTGGGCTGCTCTATAAAGTATAATGGCTAATAGAGAACATATCAGAAATAAAGATAGTTCCCAATGGGGATGCCCTTGGGAGGAAATTAATGGGAAGAGTGGGCTCTTAAATTATGCAAGAATGAAATATCCCATTGAGCTGGTGTCTGCAGGCAGGTGGGCTGCTGTCATCGAAAGGAGCTAAGTGTATTTTCAGTGCTTCTCTTGTGGCTCAGAGTTTCCTTCTGAACCCAGAGAAGGGCTCACATCTGCTGTCGCTTGTGGCATCTCCCAAAGCTACTGACCATCTTTTGAGAGGCTATGTTACATTGTGCTTTGTTCTCTCTGGATTTTGAACTGGCTTGTTTACCACTACAACATCAATTGGCCAGTGTAAAGGTATGCTTTTGTGTGTGTGTGTTTTAGGAGTGAGAAGGGAGGAAAAGCAGTAGGAGACAGAGGCTAAATTAGTTCTATCAGCTGCAAAACTTGGGGACTGTGGGCACTGAGCGGTAACTGGGCTTCACTTTTCAGAGCTGACTTTTCCTGTAAATTTAAGCATATGTTATTTTTATAAATGGATATAAGGCTATTTTCAAGGAACTACATATTAAAACATTTCAAGAAGTTATGCTGGGATACCCTCTGTATAGCTCTGGTAGTCCCTGTAGCAGGGATGGTAATGAACAGGAAATTCATTTTGATCAGCAGATCATATAGAGATTTTTATGCAGACGAGCTTACTTCCTCATTGACTTATAACAACCCCTTGCAGGTGGGAAAGGCAGGCTGGAAAAGCAAGGCACAGCTGCTCCACTTGGACCTCAAGTAGGAACTTTGGTCTCCTTTCTTCAAGCTCAGAGGTGAGGGAGCTTGGGGACGGCTGAGAAGTGTGCTTGGTAGAATTGATTTCCATGTGTTGTTATTTTTTAGCAAGCAATCTATTGTACTCTTGGAGTGATTGCAAATATCTTTATTTGACTAATCATATAACCAGTGTTCTGCCCTTCTCAGAAGTTGGAAAACATCTTTTGTTTCTTGCAATCGCTTTATTTTGACACAGCTCAGTCCATGATAAAGCTTTCTGTTGGCAGGCCCTGGTTTTTCTTGTCTGTGGCTGTCAGCTCTCCAGTCACCATCTATCTTCCCTTGGTCCCTTACTTTCTCTTTCCCTTTTTACATGAAAATCGCAGGGAAAATACATTGTGCTATTATTTTTAAAGAGCCTTATAATTGTTCAATTCCTCTGACCCAGTAATTTCATCTTTTTAGAAACTAGCCTAAAAAAGAATTAAAATCAGCCTAAGAAAATAATCTCAAAGCTCTGTGCAGAAAGATGTTTAACAGAGCATTATTTGTAATAGCAAAGACAGATAAAGCAATTCAAGTGTTCAACAATAGAGGGACAGTAAGTCAATTATATGCCCATTTGATAAAAACATTATGTGATCATTAAGATGACGGATATGGAGACTATGTAAGAACAAGGAAAAATGCTTTTAATATAATGTTCAGTGAAGATACACACCTGCTTGTACTGTGAGATTATGTCACTCAGAAAGAACAAAAAAACCCCAAGAAACCAAATCCATACAATCTGTATGCAGAAAAAAAATCTGAAAACATATCCCTAAGTATTAAACTCAGGATATGTTTTTGATGGTTACAATGTTAATTTTGAATTTTTCTCTGAGTTTATGATAACATATGTATATAACTTTGAAATGGGAGGATGATAAATCCTTTGGCTCTTAGTGTGGGGAATGATTAAGAGCGTGGAGTAGATAGAGATTTGGGCTCTAGTTACAGCCTGGTCACTCACAATATTTGTGGCCTGGGATAGAGCACTAAGTCCTCCGTTTCCTCAGCTGGAAAATGGGGATACATCCTACTAAATGGATAGGCTTTTGGGGGTGGAGATTAATCTACTAAAGTTAATGGCGCACAGTTGGGACTCCATCATCCAAAAGGATTGAATGAATTATTTATTATTAGTCAAATGATATCTGGAGGAGGATGGTGGGCAACTTCCACCCTCATCTACCGTCATTCATCCCACAAACATTTGTTGTTTACCCTGTGCAAGAAGTAGTGGCAAAGGAATGGCTTCTGTGTCAATAACATCAGTCTCACGAGACATAACAAGCCAAGGAGAGAGAACAGGAAACTGGAGAGAAATCAGGCTACATAATTGAAAGAATAAAAAGCAGAGTAAAAGAGAAAAAAAATCAATGCGTCAGATTTTTAAAGCTTTTATTCCATTTGACCCTCACAACAGTCCTTTGAAACTGGACTGATGTTCATTCAGCATTGACAGATGGGGTCTGAGAGGTCCAAGTCCCACTGTGGGTAAAGGCAGAGCGGGGCCTCCCTCTCAGGCTGAGGGATGCAAGGCCTCACGCCAAGCCACCCCCCAACCTGCAGTAGAAGGACTCTCTTCGACCACGTGCCTCTCCACCCTGCACAACACCCAGGCCACCTCTCCAGCCAGAATTTCCCCTGGGGTGCTGTGAACTCATCTCTTTCTCTCTGGGGGAAGACAGTGGCTTTATTGCTCAGGGGCAGTAGAGAACTCCTGGGCTTGGGGACATATTAGCAAGCCAGGAAGGTTAGCAACTTGGAACACATCCAGGTTGAGACAAAAATGCTGGTGCCCTGGAGGAAGAGTGGGTATCTTTGGCAAGGTCCTGCTAACTGCGGCATGTATGATGTGTAAACTCTCACTCTGTTAGCAGGTGGCAAGGCCCTGGACCCCCTGAGCTGACTAATACTCAGCAGGTGTTTAGCAGGGTGTTGGGTGGCCACCTGGCCTGGTCCCCATGAGCCATTTGAGGAGATGAAACACATCAGTATTGAAGATTTTAGGCTTAAAACTCACAGTGCCAAGGAACCGGGATGAAAAAAGAGGAAACTTGCCAGGCCCTTCTTTTTCATCAGATCTAATTATTTTGTTTTATAGATGAATAAACTGAAGACTCAAGGAAGGAAAGTATTTTTCCTAAGACCACATAGGAATGTTAGTTCAGGGTAGAGTAAATCAGAACAGGCTTCTGGAAGCAATGAACCAGCTGCTATAACTGGAAACTTTGGTTTAGAGCTTTCATTCAGCAAACATTGTCTGGGTGCTTCCTAGGGCCAGGTCCTCCATTGAGTACAGAGAACATAAAGATAGGGGATACAGAGGGTGCCCTGAAGGTGCCCCTGGTACACAGAGGTAATGGAGATGCAAAGAGTTGGGAGAGTACTGGTGGTAAGCACTCCCTTGGGAACTCCCTTGTGTGTGTGTGTGTGTGTGTGTGTGTGTGTGTGGTCGGAGAGTCTTGGGCTGTAAAATGATGGATGAGTTACCATCCTGGAAGAAGGCAGTAAATCAGAAGGAAAGGCATGGGGAAAATCTCAGATCCTTGAGTGAACATAGCTCTCTGGGGGGACGACATCACATGGATAATGGCTGGAATAAAGAGGTCCTGGGAGTAACTGATGGGGCCGCTCATGTCAGGGTTGGGCCTGGACGAGGGTTGGAAGATGAGGATCCTGCTGTTCAGGATAGATTGGAGTCCAGGAATCAAGAGGACAGCTGTGTGTGGATGACTCTAATACACTGTAGAAGTGCCAAGAGCCAAAAGGGAGAGTTGGAGGAAAAGGCCTCTGACAGCATTGGAGAAAACTTCCTGGAAGCATTTGAGCTGAGCAATGGAAGAAGTGTTGGATTTATAGCAGAGGAGCGGGAGGATCTGAAATTCTGCGAAACAGAAAAGAGAAGATGCAGGTTCAAGAATCAGGAACCTGCAAGTCTCAGTGAGCATTTTATTTGATGGAATAGTACATCAACTCTGTGCCTGAAATGCAGGAGGCCTTGAACTTTGGAGTCATGAAACTGTTTGTGGAAAAAGAAAGTTTTGTGCTTTTATTTGTTTCTTCTCTGTAAGAATCTTTTTTTGTTGTTGTTTATGACTTATACTCTGAGTAACATTTTGGTCATTCTTATAAGACCACGATTCACAAGATATTAAGCATTGTTATACTCTTATTATTTTGTTATGAAATTTTGTTTCTTTTCAAGGGGGTAAGAAGAGTGTTTTTTAAATATTTTTAAAATTTTTGTTTGTTTGTTTTTAGTACTGGGAATTGAACTCAGGGCCTTGCCAGGCAGGTGTGGTGCCACTGAGCTACATCCCCGGCTATATTTTATTTTTTTAATATCGACCTGTATTACATTAAAATAAAAAAAGAAACTGTACTTTACTTTTTAGATAACAGGAAGTCATGTAAGGCCCCTGGGGAGGGTGGAGTGGACTTCCGGATGTCCCACTGTCCTGAGGTCTGACTTTCCAGAATGCCCCAGTTGCACCAAATATGCCTGGAACTTCCATTAGGGCAGGAGAGATCAGAAGCAGCATTACAAAGTTAAACAGGAAGAGAAGTGAGGCCCCTTGCTTCTTGGTTAGCATGGGGATGGAGGCGGGCCAGCATAGACCGATATGCCTTCAAGGCCTCTTTCTCCTCTGGCTGTTGGGAGTCACTTCTGTAATGCTTAGTCTAGCAGCCTTGCAGAGAATCTGGGGCCCCTGAGGACCAGCTGGCCCCACAGAAAGGGGGTGATCAGCTAGGTGCCTCTGCTGTGGGCCCTGAAGACAGAAGGCACCATACAAGACCTGCCTCTGAGCTTCCTGAGGTGGCACAGAGAGGAGGTCACACAGAGACCCCTGCCCACTTGGAGTACCCAGGGAGTGTAAGGGGGAGGTCATAGCTGGCAAGCAAAATCCCTCTCTGGGCTGGGGGCTGGGGCCTGGGAGGGTAAAATAACAAGCAGGATACATGCCTAGGGCCAGCAACCATTCCAGTTTTAGAATCGAAAGCCCCACTTCCCAGGAGACATCTCAGATCTAGGCAAACCAGGTTGGTTATCGTAGATTCAGTAACTGGAGGGCACAGAAACTGATTGTAAATTTTAAGCAGTTGCAGCCCTAAGCAAAGCTCTAAAATTGATGAATTTACTGGCACAAAGTTATTAATCACTTTGTCTTATTGTCTTTTTTGTATCTATAAAATCTGTGTGGATGTCTCCTCTTCTACTAGTATTGATAACTTGTTCTTTCTGTCTCTTCTCTCTGCCTCTCTGTCTCTGTCTCTGTCTCTCTCTCCTGATCATCTTGGCTACAGGGTTATCAAATTTATTTAAAAAGAATCTTTGGCTTGCTTGTTTTTCTATTTTATCAGTTACCCTTTGATTTTTTTTTTTTTTTTTTTGGTACAGGGCATCAAACTCAGGTCCTTGCGCTTGCGCAGCAGGCAGCAAAACCACTGAGCTAAATCCCCAGCCCATACACGTGTGATCTTAATTTCATATTTTGTGTTTGATTTTGGTTTCATTTGCTCTTCTTAGTTTCTTAACAGGGCAGTAGAGGTCATTGATTTGAGACTTTTCCTCTTTTCCTAATAAAGGTGTTTAATTATATAAATTTGCCTCTTAGTGAAGCTCTAGTGACATCTACAATTTTTGTTTCTTTTTTTTTTATTTTTGGTACCAGGGATCGAATTCTGGAACTTGCACTTTCGATGCAGCAGCCGGAACCAGTGAACTAAATCCCCAAACCGACATCTACAATTTTTATATGATAGGTTTTTACTTTATCCAGCTCAAAACACTTTTTAATTTCTCCTTTGATTTCTTCTTTAACCCATGGATTATTTGAAGTATGTTATTTTGTTTCTCAATGCGTGGGGATTTTCCAGGTATCTTTCTGTTATTGATTTCTAATGTAATTCCATTATGATTAAAACATACACTGTATGACTTGAATCCTTTCAGACGTACTGGGGCTTGATTTATGGCCCAGAATATGGTCCACCTTGGTAAATGTCCTGTGTCTACTTGAAAAGAACATAATGTATGTTTTATCATTATTACACAGGGTGCTGTATAGATGTTTATTAGGCCAACTTGGTTGATAGTAATGTCCCGAATCTTGTATGTCTTTGTGGATATTTTGTCTACTTGTCCCATAAAGTTTTGAAAGAAGAGTTTTAATTTCTCCAACCATAACTGTGGATTTGTCTATTTTCCTTTGCAGTCCTATCAGTTTTTGCTTTTTGGATTTTGGAGCTCTGCTACTAGGTTTTTGAATGTTTAGGATTGCTTTGGTCTCTTGAAGAATTGACCTTTTTCACATTAAGAAGACTCTTTATCCCTGAAGGTATTATCTGCTCTGAAGCCTACTTTGTCTGATATTAGTATGGTCACTTCAACTTCCTTTTGATTACTAATATATATATATATATATTTGTTCTTTTCTTTTAACTCTTTGTATCTTTGCATTTGAAACACATTTCTTTTATACCTAGCATATAGTTAGGACTTTTTTTTATTCAGTCTGACAGTCTACCTTTTGTCTTGTTTAAACCATTAGTATTCAATGTGATTACTGATGTGTTAGATTTAAGTCTATTATCTTGTTAGATGCCTTCTACCGGTCTAATTAGTTCTCTGTTCCCCTTTCCCTCATTTTTTGCCTTTATGAGGTTAATTGGAGGCAGATTATTTTTTGGAGTAAAATTGGACTATTTGTGTCATTTCATTTATATTCTCCCTTCGATTATTAGATATAGCTCTTTGTTTTTCTATTTTAGTAGTTGCTATGGGATATACATCTTTAACTTATCAAAATCTGCCTTCAAGTGACATTATAGCACTTCACATACAGTATAAGAACCTTGTAATAATATTCTTCCATTTTCCCCTCTTGGTCTTTGTGCTAATGTTGGCATTCCTTTTATTTATATATTGATATTATTTAATCAGTCAATTATATTTTATTTTTATTTTTTTTCTTGTAAGAGTTTATTTTTATCAACAACTTTATTGAGATCTATTCTACATACCATAGAAATTGGCTTCTTTTTTTTTTTTACTTAAATTCCTTTATTGGTATATTTTAGGTATACAATACGTTTACATTTATCTTTGGGTGCTTGTACCTGTACATGCTGTATCTTTAATCAGTCAATTATATTTTAAAATAAATCTACGTACTAAGAAAATATCTTCCATATTTATCACTGTAGTTACAACTTCTGGTGCTTTTCACTCTTCTTAGGTGGAACAATATTACTATCTGGTGTCATTTTCCTGTTACTTGAAGGAAAAGCTTTTGGAGTACATACCTACTAGTGAGAGATCTGCTAGAGTAAGGATTTACTGGAGCTTCCACTTTGATATGTCTGAAAAAGCTATTATTTTGTCTGTTTTTAGGAGATACTTTCACTGGGTATAAAATTATAAATCAATGGTCCCCCTCCTTCAGTGTTACTGTCAGCCTCACCCTTATTCCTCTATATGTTGTGAATTATTTCTTTCTGCATGCTTTTATGATTTATGACTAGTTTTGAGCAATTTTGGTGTAGTTTTCTTCAAGTTTCTTGGGATTGAAGTTCTTTGAGATTTTCAGATATATGGGTTTATAGTTTTCATCAAATTGGGAAAGGATTTGACTATCATTTCCTCACATATTTTTTCTGCATCCTTTTTCTTCTCCAAAGACTTCACATACATACTAATCTGTTTTGTTCCACTGCTGAGATTTTTCTTTTAAAAAATTCTCTTTTCTCTCTGTTTTATTTCCTACTCCTTGAGATTAACTAATCTTTCCCTCTGTGTTATCAAATTTGCTGTTAATCACATCCAGTGTATTTTTAACTTCAGACATTGTGGTTTTTATCTCTAGAAGTTCAGTTTAGGTCTTTAAAAATATATATTCTATATCCATATTTTGAACATATGGGACTTATGATTTTAGTGTTCTTTTTGGTTATTTTAAATATATGTTACTTATGGATTATTCTTTATTGATTGATCATTCTCCTCATCATAGGCCATTTTTCTTCCTTGTTTGCATTTCTAGTAACCTTTGATTGCATGCTAGACATTATAAATTTACCACACTGGGTGTTGGATATTTTTGTATAACTATAAATATTCCCAAGGTTGTTCTAGAACACATTTAAGTTACTTGAAAATAGCTTGACCCTTTGGGTTTTTGCTTTAATATTTAAATCGGAGCAGCTTATATCCTAGAGCTGATTATTCCCCATTTCTGAGGCAAGGCCTTGTGGATACTTTACTCAATGTCCTATGAATTACTCAATGTCCTATGAGTTTTTCCAGTTTGGCTAGTCAGAACAGGCATAATTCTCAGCTTTGTGGGAATGCAGCACTGACCCTCTAATCTTCTCCAATCTTTCTCTTCTTGGCCTTGAATAGTTTTCTCCTAGGCACACCCCAGTAAGCTGCCTGCTGACTTCTTATGGAGGACCTCGACATTCCTTTGGAGTTCTGTCTCTCACCTCTTCAATACTCTGTCCTGTGAACTCTAATCACTTTGGTCTTCCTGGTGTCTCAGAGTTCTGTGTCCTCAACTTAGGGGGTCCGTGGGTTCTTGCCTGGGTCCCTCCACCCTACCTGGCACTGGGGCTTGGAAACTCTCAAAGACATAAGCTGGGGTGATAATAAGGGTCACCTTTGTTATCTGTCATATCCTGGTGTCACTATCTTTTGTCTCTTGATGCTTGGTATCTAAAGATTGTTCTCCATATATTTTGTCTTTGTTGTTGTCTGAGTGAAAGGGTAAGTAGACAACCTGTCACTACAACTTGGCTGGAAGCAATCAGAGACTCCACTACCACCACTGACTGGGTCCAAGACACCTCATCACTAGATCAACTTTGATACCACTCCCAAGTAAAGAGCATATTTGAATCAGGTGTGCCAGACTCTACTGTATGTTATTGTCTCTCCATCCAGGAAGGAGTAATGTAGCTACTGCCCAACTGAAATACTGTGCGTGGCTATTACCAAATCTGATTCTCTTAACAGCCAAATGAGATAATCAGGCATTATTATCCCACTTGACAGGTAGAGAGTCTGAGGCCGAAAGATGTATAATGACCTACCCTAGTGTCTAGACAGTGAATGACAAAGTCAGGACTATACCCAGGGCTCCTGCTCTCTGCTCCAGGACTGGCTTGCTGCTTTCTCTTTCCTGCATTGCAAGGTAACAGGCAGGGGGCTTAGCTTTTGTTCCTGACCTGTAATGACACATTCATCTCTCCACTGGGAAGAGGATAAATAATCCAGTTCCCTGCTACAAAACACATGGGAAAGCGATGTCACAATAAAAGCCATCCCAGGTGGACTCTGGTGCTGCCTGGATGCCAGGAACATGAGGTACAATCCTGTATTTTTGATGTTGCCATGGTGTGTGGACCAAGTGTGAGTGCGTTTCCTTGGAAAATTTCAACAATGACTCACTCTCATTTCTGTTAGGATCAAATAAAGACAGGATAAGCCTGGGGGGATTAGTCAGGAGTGAAATCAGGGCACAAATAACAGCAGTGTTTGCTGCCCATCCGGAAGTGTTTTGTCATCATGAAGTGGTTTCTTAGAAGCTCATAAAACAAAGCAACAGCAATGACATTTGAAGAGAAATTGGTATTAGGAAGAGACACGCAGCTTTGCAATGAATTCTCTTTAGTCAAGGGTTTCATTTCCTCTGGCCAGGAGTTCTGGCCACATGGAGAGGGCAGGAGGCTCTGGCCCCTTTGATGGCCTGTGATCTCAGAGCAGGATGGAGTGGCAGAAGGAGCCCAGGCTTTGGAATTTGAAAAGCATGGGTTGGAAAGGCACCTGTCCACTACCAAACCTTCAGCTTTTCCATCTGCCAGATGAGCCCAGGGAAGCTGACCCTGTGAGGTGATTGTGATGAGCCAGCCTGGTGCACAGTGCTCACACACCCTCACCATCACACGGGTGTCCGCAGAGACTGAGAACAAGGAACTAGGGTAGCTCCAGTCAGGACCTGAGATGGTACTGAGACCTTCTGTGGCAGAAGAAGTTTGGGGAAAATGATGTTGAGGAATAGAAGACGAGAACATCAAATCCAATGAACAAAGTGGAACAGAGATGACCATGGGACCTGCTCCACCCAGAACCCTGCAGGGAGGACCCATTTGCTTTGGGCAAATAGAGGTGAGACTGGATGTATGCAAGGCTAGGAACCCTGCCAGCAGAACGAGAGAAGAGAGAGAGAGAGAGAGAGAGAGAGAGAGAGAGAGAGAGAGAGAGAGAGAGAGAGAGAGAGAGAACTCTCTTGGTGGCAGCTCCAGGTCTTCACTTCTTCAGTAGCCATCACCCTTCACTGGATTCATTCTCTAAGGCATCTGCTTCTTGTATCCCCCAGGGCCCTAACTAAGGCAGAAACAAACACTGAAGGATAGAAAGAGAAGACTGCAAGGAGAGATGCTAAAACCATCAGCATTCCTTTCTCTGAGGATGCTATGGTATTTTCCTGTTTTTTCCCCCCCAGTTTTCTACAATAGGTATATGTTAAGGTCTTCTTGGCAAAAACAAAACAGAGCCTACAGGCTAGGGCAGCTGCTGCTGGCTCTTTCCCATATCCCTGTCACACTTTCTTCCACAGGTTTTGAAGTTACTGTGCCTATGCTGGTGTCATGTCTGCATAGCCCCTTCCCCTTCCCTGGGACCTGCTGGTAATTTTTCATTTCCTAAGGTGATCTTCCTTTCATCACACTGGGGGTTCCTCATAGCACCTGCCCTGAGGAGAACCCATTCTGTGCTGGGTTCTACTGACTCTGAGTTCCTCCAACCCAATTCTCCTGGCCAGAATACAAGCAGAGTATTTCCAGGTGATGGAAGACAGTATTTTTCAATGTTGAGAGCCTGGGCCCTGGTGTTCAGCTGATCCCAGTTCCAGGGTCTATTAGTTTCTTAGGTGTGTATCCTTGGGCAAGTTTCTTAACCATTCTGTGCTCTAGTTTTACTTTCTGTTAAATGGTTTCCAGTCCTTCTTACCCAATTAGATTTGAGAGGCACAACTGAGATAATGGGTGTGATGATCTAGAAAGATTCTTGACTCTGTGGAGAAGACCTTCAAGGAATGATAATGATCCTTGAAATAATCATAATAATTCCTTGACAGTCTTCCTCAGAATGACAGTGGTGTCTTCTCCACTACTGTGTCTTCTTGGAGAGGTGGGGAGGCTCAGCTCCCAACTGAGCTTCTGCTCATGGCTCACCCCACATCCCTCTCCTTCATGTGCCAGTAGGAAGCACCAGAAATGCCTTCAGGAAGGGAGGGAGGAAGAGTCTCTCCTGTCACATACAGCAGATGCCCCATAGTGGGCCTGGTCTTGGTGCTTGATCTCCAGGTTGGCCTGACCACTCCAAGTGGAGCCCCTCCCAGCCAGGCTGCTCCTGCTGTTGGCTCCCATCAAGCCTGGTGGAAAAGAGTTGGGGACACAGCCCAGTTCAGTCCAGTGCATTCAACTCAGCACATACTGGCAGAGGCCCTAGTATGGCTTCAGCATGAAGACAGGTGCCAGGTGGGATGGAATAAGTCTCAGTCCCAGAGACAGAAACATAACAAGGGACAGACCTGGAAGTGCCATTCCTGACGTCTTGACAGTGGGGCAGGTAGAGGTGACTTCCTAAACCTGGAAGTGGAACATCCTGGTGATGCATTCCAGAAACTGCATGGAACAGTGAAGGACAGTAGTCCCTCAACCCACCTGACCAACACAATCTGATCTAACTAGATCCCATCCAACTCACTGAGCTGATGGAATGGATCCCACATGCATGGAGGGCAAGCAGTGCTGGGACCTATGTGCACTTCAATGAGCTTTGAGGACTGTGGTCTGTAGCCCTAGACATGGAGTGGGAAGGAGGATCTTTAGAAAAGTTGCTTTTCCTAAAGGGAAATTTCATAGCTGAAGAATTGTCCCCATGTTCCCTGCAGTTGCTGGGAGCAGAAGCAGGGTCTAGCAGAGGCTATCTGTGCAGGAGGTGTCACAGGAGCTGTCAAGGGAGGAGGTGACCCTGGTTGGAGAGAACAGACCACCCTCCCCTTCTTCCTATGAGCCTGTATGTTAGCTGTCAGGTCCAAATCATGACATTTATTTGCAAGTAGCTGCATTATACATGTCCTTAAAAATTGCACAATTAATACATGAATACACAAAAGTGTTCTTGTTATAAATATTTCAGGGACCCAGAAAAAGTGAAAAATCTTTCTGCACACTCACCTTTGTTCCCTTCCCCTGAGCCAGTCAGTCTGAGGTGCACCTCTCTGGAATTTTTCTATTTGCTAATAGGCAGACAGGTACATTTGTAAAAGTATAGCATGTGGGCACTTTTAATACAAATGGGACTACATTGTATGTATTGTTCTGCAACTTGAATTTTTTCACCTGCAGTAAGTCTTGGAAATTTTCCTCAAGGGACCTCCAAATCTTCCTTGCCTGGCTTAACTGTTGCAGAGGGATGGTGGAATGAATATGCATTTCTCTCCTTAATTTAATGATCCTATTGATGAACATTTAAATGGTTTCTAATTTTTTGCTCATACAAACAGTGCTGCCACAAAGGTTGTCACTCATTTTTCTTGGTGTACATGTGTATGGATACCTTGAGAGCAGATTCCAAGAAGTAGAAACAGCTAGATTGAAAAGAATGTGTGTTTTTACTCTTAATGGATTTTGCCAAATCCCCATCCATCCCCCAGCCCAAAAGCTCTACTAGTTTACGTTGCCCTTAACAGCTGTCTCACCTGCCCTTGCCAGAGATGAGTGACTTCTTGGCTGGGGTTCAGTCTTCCTCTGCCTGTGCCTTCTGTGGCCCCCTTGCCTCTGATATAGACCTGGGTCTGATACTATCTTTCTTCCCTCTGTTACCCAAGTGCATAAAGGCTCCACTTTCAGGACTCTGTTGCCTTAACACATATGGCAGATAACCAGTCTGAAATGATGACTCTCATTCAGAATGAGTTTTCTTCCATAAGAGGACCTGCGGTAGGTGAATGAGTGTTGCTTAGGTTGGCCACGCATCCATTCATGGGGTTAGAAACTGTGCTGGATGCTAGAGCCCTGGCCTTCAACAGGTATTTTCTAGTTGGATGGAACAAGACATGCAAATAACTATTATGATTAGGAACATTTATATTAATAGGCCGTTGGCTCCTGTTAAAACCTTTTAAATGCAAAAAGTGTGTGAGGGAGGGAGAGAGAGAGAGAGAGAGAGAAAGAATGAGAATAAATCTCAGTAGAGGCACCTCAGGGATAGAGCAGTCTAATAGATAAGCACCAAGATTTACTACCCCACGGAGAATGATTACTGGGGCTGTCCAGCCTGTTTGTCACAACATAAACAAATTCAGGGACTTCCCTGGCCTTGATGCCTGGGAAACAGTTGTTTCAAGCATGAAGGAGGAGAGCAAAGAACAAGAAAGAGATGTCTTTTTCAGGTACCCTCTTCCCCTACCTTTGCCAAGAGAGCATGCCATCCCAGAGGATGGTTCATAGTCTTTCGTTCATTCTCACTGATTCCACTAACAGATTTGTTTGTAATTTTTAAAAAACTTCCCAGTTGGCAACAACAACAACAAAAAAGAACATTTAGCCTATGTATGGGAAATGTCCTCTACAGATTATCTTTTTTCTTATGTAAAAAAGTCAGAAACCAAGGCCACACAGTTGAGAGTTCAGACAGCAAGCTGGTCATGAATCAAAAGGTAACATGGTACTGGGCACAGGACCCAACCAAGGGATGTCCTGATTTATGAACTCATCTCCTGAGTAAGATAAAGTAGGAGAATCGATAGATATGAGATCCCTTCCTTCTGCCTTAGCCCAAGAAGGAAATAAGCCATTGAGAGATGAGCAACCAGCTTTCAGTGCGGGAGCCAGTGTGGAGGGTACAGGAGGGCAAGTTCTGCCCCCATGGGTACCAGTGAGGGTGGGTACCACACAGGGCCTAGACTTTGGCCCCACGCTATGGCTGCCATGCCAGTTAATTCCATTTCAGCTTATCTTTTTAATGTGTTCAATACAACGACCTTCCTCCCCCATCTCTTTCTTTAGTTCCTAGTGTCAGAGAGTGTTTAAATTCAGTTACATCCCATCTGAAGGTTAAGCAGAACTTAAATGGGCTGGGAGTTATTGCAGTTAGTCCTCAGAGAGCATGCTACAATATTCCATCCATTCATCCTCCTCTCTCAGAATGATAAGAACTCAACTTTTTCCTCAAGAAGTGTACAGCGTGCCAGGGGCATATCACATAGACAGACATGGCTCTTAGTCCGTGGTTGATGATTGGTTGATCGGCTGTCTTTCCTGCTGGACGGTAAAAGCTGTGAGAAGAACCAGGGCCAGCCTTCTTCACTGCTGTCCTTACTCCCTAATACAGTGCCTGGCATGCGCTAGATGTCCAATAAGAGAGTCAGCGTGAGATGCTCAAGGACTAGGGGGTGGGAAGAAGGCTTGAGGCTTGGGTGTGAGCACAGTGTGGGTCAGCGGGGACGTGTGCTGGGAAGAAGTGAGATACAACATTGGGAAAAGGGACAGCTGGAGCCCGATGTGGAATTTAGACTTTACTGTACGGGTGGGAAAGATGTCAATGGCTATTAGGCACACGTTTATTCTTTCATTCCATCCAATACCACTTATCAATCATTATGTAAGACACCATGTAAAATGCTGAGGTATAAATAACAGAAATAAGATAGCGTCATATCCTCAAAGGGTTCCCAATCTGGTTATGAAGACAGATAAGCAAACAGATGAGCATAATGTGTACAATTAGGGCAGAGATCCTGCAGAGCACCCTGGGATGGCCTTTTGGAGGAAGTCCATTTGAGCTGAATCTTGCAGGGAGGAGACACAGGAGGAGTTAGGTGAGGAAAAGGCAGGGAGGTTGTTGTTGGTGGAGGAAGGGAGGGAGGAGTGAGTGTGAGGCACTCAGGAGTAATACATGATATCATAGAGCTGTGTGGGAAGGGAGGGATGGGTTGGGATGGTGTGGAGTGAGACATCACTGCAAAGGGAGGCAGAAGCCAGACCAAAGTCTGGGAAGAGGTTCTAGGTTCCATTCTGGGGTTGATGAGGGAGTAGTGGTCTGAGTGGTACTTTAAAAGATATTAAGGGAAGGGATGAAGCTCGGTGGTAGAGTACTTGCATAGGATGTTTGAGGCTCTGAGTTCAATTCCCAGTACTACAAACCAACCAACCAACCAACCAACCAACCAACCAAACATAAAATGATCGTGTTGATGCAGAGAATGAACTGGAGAGGGTCAGGATGGTCGACAGAAGACCACTAAGGCAGCAATAATCTAGGTGAGCAATGTGATGACCTGAATTGAAGTAGTGCTTGGGGTGGGAGTTAGTGGTAGCTGGCATTTATGGGGGCACTTATTCTGTGTCCAGAATGTTTGTACAGGTATTACATTATATGAACTCACTTGTCCTCTAGGTACCCTCTGAGGCAGAAACCATGCTTATCCAAATGTAACATGAGAAGCATAGGGCACAAGGTCCCACACTAGTGAACGAAGATTTGGCCTCAGGACCTTTACAGGACAGGGAAATCTAGAGGGAGCACCAAATTTTGGGATGCAGATGTAGAGACAGGAAAAGAGAATGAGCTTAGTTGACGCTATTAATTTGCGATGCCTGTGGGACTCAAAGGAAATGTCCTTGGGACTCCAAGGGAGTTGTTGATTCCTTGGGACTCCCAGAGAGCTGGTGATACCCTGGCACTCAGAGCTGAGGGAGTTCAGCAACACCTGGATTGTTAGGTCTGGAGCTCAAGAGATACTTCTGGTCTGGAGGCAGAGAATCTGAGAATCATGGGAAAGGGTGAGCTCAATTAAGGAGATGGTAGACTGAGGAAGGACAAAAACAATATCCTGGAGGACCCAACACATAAGGGTGAACAGGGAAAGGATGGCTTAGGAAGGGAACTAATGCAAAGAAGGCAGAGAGGTGAGAGGGAGACCAGGCATTAGAGGTCAAGGGTGACTAGAAGAGGGCATGGTCAGCAGCCCACATGTGGTTGAGAACAGAGGTGGGATAAAGATAGAGGTGTGTCCTTGTCAGCAAAGCTTGGGTTTAGCCATAAAGATTTCATGGGCAACCTTGATGAAGACAAGTTTCAGATGAGGGGTAGTGACGGGCTGGGACGTGAAAGGGAGGTAAGGAAATCCACACAAGTAAGTAGAAATCACTTCAGAGACTGTTAGGAAGGAAAGGAGATGGAGAGGCAAGGGAGAGGGAGGTATTATAGAGAATGACTTTATCTCCTTCTAAGACTTGTGTATATTTTATGGGATTCACTTTTTGACTCTTTCAGCAGAGCTGAGCACAACATCTAGCTCATTCTAACCAGTCAACAATTCTTTTAAGAACTCTTCTCTCCCTTCCCCCACCCTTACCATCAACTCTACTTGGAAAAAAAAATCCACCTCATATTGTGCAGAAAAGAAATGATGAAAGCCTGACTCTTGGCAAAACTATCTGGAGATCTGAAGAAATTTCTACTTTGGAGGCTGAGTGGCAATAAGCAATTAAGTACTGAGCTAGTAGATGCTTAATTGATTCTTATTTCTGGCATGTTTGTAGGAAACAGTATACCCTGTGGATGTGAAGGGAGTGGTCATGCAGCAGGCCATGTCTTTGTGTCTCCAGCTTTGGCAGTTTGGAAGTTCCTAAAGGCATGTGTAATAAATTCTCTCCTCTGCCTTGGAAAAGAAAACAACAAAAAACAACTGGGCATGCCTCCATTGCTAATGGGGCCCATGAAACACAGATATTAAGGACCATGGACTGGTTGTCAGATTGACAAATGAGTCTTCTCTTTGAAAGGCTCTCAGGAAGTTGAATTTGCAAGCTTGAGAGGATCTGTCATAAGTAGGTGGCAGGCGCCCCACCCAACAGCTGGGCCTTTTTATTTGGGGGTGGAGTAGGGAATATTGTCGAAGGCTATAGTGGGATTGTCTCCAAATGTTGGACATCTGGCCAACCTACGCCAAAGACAAAGGGTCAGCCTTCTGCAGGCCAACCGGGGCCAGAAATCCTGACAAAGACCTAATGGGCTTGTAGGACCTGAGGATTTGTATTTGCCTTTATTTACAGCCTCATATAGGCTGGTGGGCAGCTGTTGGATGCAGGATGTGGTGTGATCATGGGCTTTCTCAAGGCACACTGGATACAGCTCAAGTGAGTACTCATCATAAAGCCCAGGATGTGGAATGGGAACCCTTCTCACTCCTGCTGGTTGCAAGCTGGTAGTGGAAGGGGTTCTTGGTGAGAAAGACAAACACCTGGGCAGGGACTTTCAACCCTGGTTCCTCCAGGTGTTTCTGAGACCATAAACTATGAACCCAGGGCCATGTTTTCCAGGGAATTTTAGGAATAGTGAAACCAACCACCCAGGATCTCCAGATTCATTCTCAGGCCTGTTAAGAAGTACAAGCAGTGTGCTCGTTTCGGCAGCACATATACTAAAATAAGAAGTACAAGCAAGGTGACTGAATAAATATTTGATGACAATGTGGATAAACATTTGGAAAACAAGAATCACCACCAGGCTGTTTGAGGAAGGGGTGGGGGACAATGAAAGTCTTTTGATATCAAATCAAGACTGGGAGTCTCACCAGGACTGGCAATCACTTTGTTCAAGACTGTGGATTTGTTTTTTGTTTTTTTTGGTACTGGGGATCGAACTCAGGTCCTTCCGCTCATGCAGCAGGCGGCGAAACCACGGAGCTAAATCCCCGGCCCATGGCAATCACTTTGGATTAGCTTCAAAGAGTTTGACTGTTGATGTTAATGCTGCAGACAGTTTGGTGTGGCATTCTTACCACATGAACATGCAGTCCTGTGCTTGTGCACATATGTTCAGTCATTCACTTAGTTCTCCCTAAACATCAGAGCCCTGTGCAGATTTTCTTGTCTGTTCATCCACTTTCTTCTACACAGATCTGTATTTTCAGCCCTGACCCCTTTCATGAACTTTGTTTGATTAGAATTTCTAACTTTGCAGCTAGAAATAAAGATATCATGGTCTATCCCAATCTGCTTAGCCTCAGGTGGCAGAAGGAGTCCCAGGGTAGATTCTAATGGGAGTTTTGGGGAGGGGAGAAGGCAAGGGGAACATCTGAGTGTAGTATTTGTCCATTCATTCTTTCAATAACACACACTTATTGAGCTCATCTGTAAGCAAGGCTCTGGGGATTCAGAATCCAGAAGATACAATCCTAGCCCTCAGGGAGTTCCCAGGCTTCAGGGATCCCAGGGATGACTGAGGGTAGAAAAGGGAGTTCCCAAGAGCTAGGCAGCAGGAGCAGTGATCTACAAGGGCAAGTAAGCCTACAAGGAAAAGTTTTATCTTTTAGGAGTGTAATAGAAAATCCCCCAAACCCTACTTCGTTCTGCATACTCCAAGACAGGGGCTAGCTCTTGCCTATCTTCATATCCCTAGAGCATCTGGTGCTCAGTGGATAAATATTTGCTGAAGAAATAAATGAATATGTAAAGCATTTTAGGGCACAGCTAACTGAACTTGGAGAGTAGCAGAAGGAAAGGACAGGGGAGGTCTTCTTAGATGTCATGGTCTTTAAGCGATATCTGGAAGTGTGAATGAATGGCAGATGAGACAAGGGAGGAGTCGTGGCCAGAAGGAACAGTGGGTGCAGGCATCAAAGAGCCTGGAGTGCTGGTGGATGGTTTTCTACTGCTGGAATGTACTGGAATGTGCTGGAATGTGCTGGAATGTAGGGTCTGTGCTGCCAACCGTCTGTAGATGATGAAGCTGGAGAGGTGAAAATGGCCTGGGGAACCATTTTGAGGTGTTTGGATTTGTGCAGATTACAAGCAGTCCTGGAAGATAAGGTTTAAAGTTGGGCAGAGATGTGACCACTATATGGGTTGAAGAAGGAGCCATCAATGAAGGTGGCCAGAGCTTCTCCTCTAGAGTTTTAGGACTGCTACCTACCCCATCTCCTACTCCACACAATCAGGAGCCTAAATTCCTACCCTCACAATTGATCTTAACAACATCCCATGCCAATTGGCATGATAAAGGGAGTCAGCAGCTGGAAGAACAGAGAGTGGGTACAAAGCTGCTGTGGCCAAACTTCCAGATCCTTGTACCCTTGAGTGAACATAGGCAAGGACTCCCTGGTGTGTGTTAGAGGCTTTTTAAAGGCACCTAATGAATCCTCTCATTCCACAGATGGGAAAACTGAGGCCCAGGGTGGGGTACCTGTCTGAAGTCCCATGGTAGAGTCAGGACTAGGACCTCTGGGGTCACAGGCTGCTTTGTTCTCCCTAGCACTGGGTAGCCTTGTTTCTTTGAGGTTAGGGCAAGAAAAGAAAATGCCCGGGTGTCAATACCTCTCTGGGTTAGCTCCCAGTACTCTGTCCCCAGAGAATCTATCTGAGTTACAGCCATGCTGAAAGAACACAGGACTGGGGACCTGATAGATTTGGGCTTAGAGCCCAGCTTTGCTACTCTCCCAGCTTTGTGACCTTGAGCAAGTTACTTAACCATGCAGTTTTGTCATCTGCAAAGAGGAGATAATAATACCCCTTGAGAAATTATAGAGGGGATTAAATGAGATAGTGCACATCAGGTGTCCTGCAGGTTAATGCCTGGTGGGTAGCCCACACTTATTTAGTAGCAACCATTGTTATTCTTGTATTCTTCTAGGCTTCTATTTCTGCTCCTGGTATACTGGCCCACTGCCTGTCTCTGGTGTGGAAGCTCTGGGATTGGGCATGGGCCCATGCAGCATCTCAGCTAGGCAGGGGGACATTTTTCAGGGTATCCCAGAAGGTAGGGAAATACCTTGGCTAATTTGGGTTTAAGGCAAATGCAGATTAAAAAAAAAATCATGGATCTGGTTTACAGTCCAAGATTGTATTCTTTTGCATTACAAAATAAAATTTAAAATATCAAAAGGTGTGTGTGTTTGTGTGTGTGTGTGTGTGTGTGTGTGTGTGTGTGTGTGTAATTATACATGGTGGGAAGATTTTTGCCATCCAAAAGGACTTTCCTACTTACAGCATGGTTTCTTTCACTCACCAGTTCCTCTCAGGGCTCTTACTCTGGAGTCAATTTTCCTAGCATGATTTACACCGACCTTCCAGGAAAGGGCTCTCTGTTCCCCACTGTCTTGTCACCCTTGACCTTCTTGCAATGTTTCCTTGAGCTATGCACTGAGCCAGCAGAAACTTGGATTGAGAGAAATGTAGCTGCCATATTTCACAGATATACCATAGATTGTAGGATGTACCATGATTTTATGTACCCCCAAGAAGGAAAAACACTGTCCGTTGTAACTATAAGATCTGATTGATTGTCAAACAACTCCTGATTGCATAAATGTAAAAAAATTCACTTTGTAATCAATAAAAATGTTGCATTTGAACACAAGGGTTGGCTGGGTAGGCTAGCATACAGCAGAAGGAGAACATTTGGGGAGGCCTAGTCCCCAACTTATACTTGGCTTGACGTTATTTTTTCCTTTGTTAAAGAGAACACTAGTCTGTAAGTTCTATGAATGCAGAGACCGCGTCTGCTCGGTTTGCCACCCCTCCCCCCCATAGTAGGGTATTCAACAAATATTTGCTGAATGAATAAATAAAATAAAGGTACATTATCAAAGATGTGGAAAGCCCAGAAAAGAAAATGAATCATTCACAATTCCCCCTCTGTGGGTATTTTGGCTTATTTCCTTCAAGCCTTATTTCCTATGAATATGCTCTTTTATATACATGTAAACATAATGTATTATTAGATTTAACTCTGGGATGTGTTTTTGTATTTCTCTATTAATATGAATGAAATGATGAAATGAGATGATGCGGAAAGGCTTTGAAGACTGTAAAATGTTTAACAAATATCTTATTATTAGTTATCATAATCAGAGGAATACTGGTATGAATGAGGCTGATTTGCTGAGAATATACTTCAAAGGAAAGCATGATTTTGCCTGCTGAAGCTGGGAATATGCTGTTTCTTCACTCCGCTCATTACAGGGAGTCCCTCAGTTTGATATGCAGAAGATAAACAGAGACTCAAGGCTTCTTCTTTTTTTTTTTTTGGTACCGGGGATCAAACTTGGGTACTTGCGCTTGTGCAGCAGGCGGTGAAACCACTGAACTAAATCCCCAGCCGATTCAAGGCTTCTTAAACATCATCAGTTCCAATTTCCTACTCAGCCCAGATATTTCTTCCACATCACACGTGGAGGGTAAAAGAAATAGGCACATCTCTCAGGCTGATGAAGAAAAGAGGCCTCTAAGAACTTCATCTTCTCCCATCTCTATCAGTGGGAGGAAGAAGCTATGCTTTAAATTTCAAAGAATGTTCATTTATTCTGCTGCTAACAGCAAGGTATAGACTAGAGGCAGGTCACTGCCAGATAACAGGGGTAGGTACAGTCAACAAACCAGAGTCAGATTTACCTTGGATGACAAGTCAAAAACTTACCTGTAGGTAGTTCAGGAATTCATGTACACATTTATTATCATTATTGTTGTTGTTGTTATTATTATTATTATTATTATTATTTTCTCAGTACCAGGACCAAACTCAGGACCTTGAGCTTGCCAGGCAGGTGTGGCACCACTGAGCTAAATCCCCTGGCCCTATGTGCACATTTATTGGTCTAAGCTGTGCCTGGTTCTCTGGAGGGACACAGGCTTGCTCACATACCCCAAGAGAGTGCTGACACAGGTCTCTACTTGACCAGATTGGCCAGGGCCCTCTGAGCCTCTCCTCTACTGGCCCTCAACCTTGGCCTATGCAGACCTGAACAAACACTAACATAGCCATCCCTGAGGTGACTGTAGCCTCCTTAAAGTGCCTGTCTGAGAAACTAAAGGAGGTAAAAGAATATACCTTTGAACACCTGAGGATAGAGCCCCTGTCCCCCAGCCTCGGTGAGAGGGTAGGAGATCCACTTCAATAAGCTCCAGTGAGCAAACCCAGAGGAGTTCATGTGGATAAACCCCTTACCGTCCCACTGTTCTCAATGTTTTCCTTCTGAGCCTCTACCCAATCCCTTGTCTCCCTCATCTTCCTTCTCTCATTCTGCCTTTAAAACCCCTGGTCACCTCTGTCCAAATCCAAGTTGATTTCTGTTCATGCTGGACTTTCTTCAGTGTTGCACTTGGATGTTACTGATGGAAATCTGCCCTTACCACTTCACCTAGTGCCTGGCTTTATTTATCTCTGCCAGGACGCAAAAGCCCACTGAGGCTAACAGCTCAGGCTCCAGGCTCAGCCAGGTTGCCTGTCTGTCTGGGTGCTTTTGTTGGGCGATCCACATTCTCACTCTCCCTGGCTCTCAAGTTTTTAGTCTTAACCTTGCCCCTGAACTCTTTCTTTACTCCCAGGGATGTGCTGTTCTGCTCGCACCGTTTGGACCCCACCTTGCCCACTCACAGACATCCCCATTCCTGCCCTCTTCATCTACCTCGGTCTCTGGAGCCTGCAGAGGCCAGGCTGGTCTCCCAGCAGCTTCTGCCCTTGACTCAAAGCCACCATCCCACCCCCAAGTGCTGTGGCAGAGGCTGAACTTGGCCTTTACCAACTGCCCCAGCCTGTGTGTGGGGCACAGTGATGAGGCCTTCACTACCAACACTTCTCCACACATGCAAAAATGGAGCTTGCTTAACAGATTCATGACCAATTTTTAATGCACAATATTGATTTATAAAATGGCTAAACAGCTGAGATTTGTACTTGATGAAAGATGGTATTTGAGTCAAATTTTAAAAACAAGCTGAGTTCCTAAGTTATGTGTGTCCCTCACTTCCCTGTTTGGTCACCTTTCTCCCTGACTCTCCCTCGCCCACACCCTGCCTTCCCCCTGCCTAGAGCCTCCCCGAGAAAACTGTCTCCTGTGATCTGGCTGAGGGCTCTCTTCGGTGTCCTCATCTCTGCAGTTTTTACTCTAGGCAAATCAGATGTCAAAAATCCAGGAGATAAGAGAAAGGAATGGTTTCCATGTCTCTGTGCCATCCTGCTTTGAGACTCCCTCCCTACTGAGAGCCCGTGAGTCTCCTTTCTGAGATGTAAAACCCACTGCTGACAGGAGGCAGTGCCAGCCTTCCCTCCACAGACTGGCAGAGTCCACCTGGCTGCCCGTCTGGGGCCCCTCCCTGGGCCACATCAAAAGGTAGGTGGGAGTCCATGTACAATGAATGATTCACTCCATTAACTATGACAGGGAGTGACATCTCCCTCCCTTTTCATTTTGTAGGTCGCTTTGAATTGCATTAACACAAGTGGTAAGACTATGAAACCCTGTTTCCCTTAAAATCCATTGGTGATAGTTTCTCTTCTTTTACAGTGAGACTACCACACTCATATAGGATGAGTAGCAGTGATTGATATTCTAAATAAGTATCAATCACCTGGGTGGGGGACCAAGATCTTTCAGGAAAGATCCCTGACCCACCCCTTACCAAAAATACTTGCTAATTCCTTGTACACTAGCTATGTGACTTGCTTCCCATTTACTCAGTATTACCTAAGCACTATACTTGTCATAGTCTTATTGGTTGATCATAGTTTTGTCCCACCTCAGGTCCACCTAGTGATTTCTCATTGGACCAATATTACCTAAGCGACTGTACTTGCAATCTTACTTCTTGACTATAGTTTTGTCCCACCTTGAACCTGTCTCACCTTGTGGCTTTGTCCCATAAAACACCTTTGAGAAGCTGGATGGGCAGGTAACCCATTTTCTGGTCCCCCTTCTGTCATTCTTAGACAGAAGCTATCTTTCTTTCACTAAAATTTTCCTACTCTTGAAAAAACCCATTGGTGAAAAAAATTCTTTTAAAATTAATGTGCAGAAAATCTACTGTGACAGAATGTTATGGGAAAAAAATCCTAAACCAATTCAGTGAAAAAGGAAATAAGCTGAGTTTCTCCACATACCCATTTTTAGGAACCAATAGGTGGTACCAGAGAACGGGTAAAGAAGGTTAATCAGCATCTTTCTCCAATTTCAGGGTAAAGATCTTTATGGAGTCTCCTGGTTTCTGGTGCAGCCCCCTGGGTGGATTCAGATCCAGAGGTGCGGATCTCATTTCTACTTCCTCCTCATGCTTCTGCAGGCTGAACCAGGCTGAGGACCACCAATCTGGGAAGCCCAGGGAACTTACCCTCTGCTCCTGTGTGGCCACAAAGGTCTGGAACCCTGGAGCCACCCCAAAGCCCAACTCCTGGATGAAAGGTGGCTCTGACTGACTGTGGATCTGAACTTTCACTCCTGCTTCAAATGTCGTTTCGTCTGTAACAACAAAGATGGACAGAGCCACGGTTAGTAACAACAGTTGCTCATGGAATCCTGGGGTTGAAAAGCTCAAGGGGATGCTAAAAAGACCATGTAGAAGACAGAATAATGGTTCCTAAAGATATCCACATTGTCATCACTGGAAACTGAATATGTGGCTTTACCTAGCAAGAGGGATGCTGCAGACATCATTAAGTTACAGATCCCGAGATCTTGGAGACACAACCCTGGACTGTGCAGATGGACCCAGTGCAGCCACAGAGATCTGTATGAGAGGCAAGCAGGAGCCTCAGAAGGAAAAAGGTAAGATGCCATGCTGTGGGCTTTGAAGACAGAGGAGGAGCCATAAGCCAAGGGATGGAGGCAGCTTCTAGAGCAGTGATGGCGAACATTTTAGAGGAGTGTCCAAAATGCAACCCCAAACCCACTTATTTATCAAAAAGTGCCGACACTGCAATTAAACCCGAACACTGAGGTTTTATTTTAGAAGAAACAACTCATACGTTAACATCTTTTGTCTTAAAAGAAAAACAAGTAACACACGTGTCATAGGTTCGCCACCCCTGTTCTAGAAGCTGAAAAAGGCAGGGAAGTAGATTCCCCCTACAGCCTCCAAAAGGAACACAGCCTTGCCAACAGCTTTGATTTTATTGAGTCTAGCAAAACCCACTTTGGGCCTTTGAACTCTCAAATTTTAAGGTGATAAATTTGTGTTGTTTTCAGACACTGACTATGGGGTCATCTATCACAGTAGCAATGGGAAATTAATTCACGTCAGTTAGACCAACTCCTTGGCTCAGCTTCCAAATTTGTAGAATGGGATTATGATGTAAAAGGTAAAGGCCTTTACCAAGCTTGACTCCTTTGCAGCCTCCTAGGCAGGCTCTTTGGAGCTATTTTATTTTATTTACTGATTTCTCTACTGGGGCATGAGCTGGAGGCCAGAATGTCAGGAGAAGGGAAACATGATGATGCAGCAGTGGAAATGTGAGTACAGGGCTTGCTTGTATGCCAAGGTGCCTGCCTTCCCTTTGCAGCTATAGGAGATAGATGACTACAGAAGAAGCTGCCTCCTTCCCCTCCCTGTTTTTAACTTGGACAGGAGAAGTGGCCCTTGGCAGTGGGAGGTGGCAGGGGTGGCAGAGTCTGTCTTACCCTATATATTATGCCCACAATTGGAGAATGCACGTAGGCAGCTGCATCGCCTTTACTGGAGCCCTTCTCTGTCTTGCCCTCTCTAAACAGCCTGCAGAATGAGCTTCCAAAATGTAACCAGCATAGATGTCTCCCTTGTTTATAAGCAGCCCAGCTCCTCACCCTGCCCCAGTTCCAAGCCTTGCTCTGGGCAGCACTCTGCTTCGATGCATATGTGGTCACACCTTCTAGGGCTGCCTGCTTGGTCATTACTGGTCATTGCCCTGCACACAAATATATGTATCTCCTTCCGCCCAGAATATCTTTCTATATTGTTCACATGGCCATTTCTGTGAAGATTCAGTCCTCTAGCCCGACCCAAAGCAACTCCTCTTTTTCTGTTGTAGCTTCCACATCCTCCTGGTAGGGGTCCTGCCACACCCTGTGATCATCCTTTGTGTCACTGTGTTCTCCATCAGGCTGCAACATCCTAAAGCCAAGTGCTGGGCTTTGTCTCTGGATCCTAAAGATCCTGCACAAGGCTAGGCATAGCAGGCATCCAGGCAACACCTACTGAATGAAAAACCGGGGAATTTGGAGTTCAACCTCATTCACTCATGAATGGGTAGGTCCAGTCTGGCTTCTAAATCAAGAAATGTTCTCAAAGAAAAGGATGAGGAGAGGGTGGGTAAATGCAGAGAGGAATGAGAGAAGATGGAGTAGGAGCTTAGAATCAGAGACAGGGATGTGTCAGTATTATGACCATGGCTTGGGGAAGGTTTGGGGACACACAGAAAAGAAAGGCTGAGTTGGAAGGGCTGGGGAAAGCCATGGATTGGGCAAGACCCACAGAAAGCATGGGAGCTACTGAGCAATGCAGGCAGGGGGACACTTCAGAGTTGGTGAAATTCCAAGGGCTGTATGGAAAGAAAGCCCCAGCAGGTAGACGGGGTGGAGCTTTCATAATTCAGACAAGGAGTCCAGTGGCTGACATGGGGCTTCAGGGAGACCCTGGACTAGAATATGGCTTCACAGAATGGAACAGAACCTCAGACAATCCATGAACACATCCACCTTCTCATCAGCAGTCAATTGATCTGTGATTTCTTTACCTGGGCCACCCCACCCAAACTGCTATCTGTGTGTTCCTGTATGCCTGTGGTTTTGTGTCACTCTTTCCCATATGGTGAATAAATTCACCCACAGATGGTGAATTCCTCCAGAGAGGGCAGCACATCTTACTCATTCCATTGCCCCAGGGCTGGCTCATGGGTGGATCCTATGATGGACTTCAGATCAGGGAAGTAGACTTCAAGAGAGGCAGGACTAGGTGGTAAGAAGGGACTGAGTAGTCAGCTTTCAGCAGCTATGTTTTCTAAAGTCTGCCCAAGGAAGGGGATGTGGAGCCCAAAGAAGAGGCTTGAATGGGAAAAGGAGCATGGAGTGATGTGGAGATTACAGGATGGCTGTGCTGGCAAGAACCAAAAGTACGTCCGTGAGCCAAGGGAGGGGCCGGGAGAGGTGTCAAAATGTGTTTTCTGGAGCTAGTTGAAGCTGTGATACAACCGAGCTTAGGAAACCTCATAGCTAGTAAGACCAGGCTCAGAGGAATGGACCTGTGGCTTAGAGGAAGAAATGAGAATGGAAGCCTTTCTGTCAGAAATGCTGGGAGTAATGGGCAAAACAGACAGCCTAGTGCACCTGTGCCAGTGAGAACGGCCCAAGGCTAATCAGACCAGGTTAGGGGTTTGCAAGAGGCATTAGTTTATTCCAGAGGGAGTGATAACTGTAGAAGAGAGTAAAAACCTTCAAATAACCTTGTTTCTTTACAAACATACTACTATCGGATGAAGGGAGTGGAAGAGGATGGATAAGGTTTCAGCTCTTTTTAGACCAGTGCTACCCAAGGGAACTTTCTGCAAAGGAGTTAATGCACTGTAACCTGTGCTGTCCTACAAGGGAGCCATGGGCCATGAAATGTGGCTAGTGCCACAGAAGAACTGGGTTTGTCAAATTTTTTTTTTTTGGTACCAGGGATCGAGCTTTGGTTCTTGCACTTGCGCAGCAGGCGGAGAAACCACTGAGCTAAATCCCCAGCCCCTTGTCATTTTAATTAATTAAAGCAAATTGACATAGCCACACAATGCAGTGCAGATCTAGAACATGGCTGCTGTGAGCAGACCCCAGGCCCCTCAGAGCTGTGGGGGTGATGAGGAGGCCACCATCCCACTTTACTCCTGTGGTTCCTTGTCCAGAGGCCCTGGGTGACTTGGGTGGGGTTCTGAGCACCCAAATGTATTTACCTATGGTCAGGCCATGGCTGCAGCCCCAGATCCCTGGGGCCCCGATTTTCCAAAGGCACATATTAGCACTTGCTCAGAGAGTTTGCTTCTATTCCTTGCTAGCGTCCCTCTGTGGATTGGCCTCCAGGTTGGTCATGACAGCAGCCCCCTCCAGCCTCTACCCTCATGCCCACCCTAGTCTCCTCTATCTCCTGGACATGGCACATTATTGACAGCCAAGTTACCAAGCACAGACTCTTAGAGCCAAAGGCAACCTCAGAAATTCTCACACTAGAATGCATATTAAAATCACCCAGAGAGCTCGGGTCCACCCCTAGAAATTCTGATTGAGTCTCTCTGGGGGAACCCCAGGAGTCTGCAATTCAGGAATCCTGATATAGGTTATCTGAGGCCAATCAGATTTGGGTAAATAGCGATCTAGTCCAGAGAAAGGAAATGACTTGCTCTTTCTACCCCACTCAGAGTGTGGCTTTTAGTGTAAGCAGATGGCCGGGTTCATAGGTCTGGGGCTCCTGGGAAGTGAGGAAAGGAAATATAATTTTCATTGTCATGTCTCCCCCAACCTCTACCACAGAGCATGGCTCCTTAATAAATCCTGAATGAAGTAAATGAGTGCGGGACTGTCCTCTGTACATATCTACTGTCCTCTGCCCTCCAGCTTGCTGTGTGTCTGCCCAGGCTCTGGTGGACCCTGGGAAACATCAGCACTCCAGGCCTCCCAAGGTCTCACCTGCTGAGATACAGGTGCAGTGCACACATAACAACAGCAGCACTGATAGCAATGCCAATACTGAGGTCACCTGCACAATGTGTGGTTCTTAGGGCAAGATGAAAACATGGACCCCATGTTAAAAACACTGTTAAATAATGGGCTGTTAAAAATCTTAGAAGAATTATTTTTAAACATAAAAGAATTTCCAGGTGCTGAATGCAGAGCAGGTGGCCCTTTATATGGGGCCCCATATGTCTGCCCTGATGGTCCATGGTGGTGCTGGACAGATTGTGCATATCCTGGTAGTGCTTGCATCACCAAATGCTTCTGCACTGAGTTCCTTCGGAGTTAAGGCTCTGTGTTCAGGGAAGGGTTTGCCTACATATCATGAACACCAGGATTCAAAATGAGAGAGAGGGAGGGAGGGAGAGCGGGAGAGAGAGAGAGAGAGAAAGAGAGAGAGAGAAGAGAGAGGGCACTTGAGAGAGAGGGACGAGAGAGATATTGACAGAGAGACAGAAAGCCAGATTGAGAGGGAGACAGAGAGAGAGAGATTGAGAGAGAAAGAGAAAGGAAGAGAGGAACAGAAAGCTACTATATACCTGCTATGTACCCAGTGTTAGGAGCTCTTGTTAATTGGAACAAAGTTAAAATCCAGACAGCTTAACGTGAAAGATCATGCTGAATCAAGAGGAGCATGGTTTGGCAGAGATCCACCTGCAGACGCCAGACTGTCCCACACTTTGCAAGAGCACAGACACGACAGGCACAAGGTGAGGTCTACCTGGGAGTATGTTCTCAGTACATGGAGAAAGGATTTGGGAGCGATATGATAGAAGTGATGGGCAGAATGCATAATGAGACCGGGAAAGAACATGGCAATAAAAAAAGCTTAAATCTTTAATCTTTGAAAATTATAGGAAACATGCCAATGAAATAAGCATTGGAGAGAAGGAGTAAGAAAAGCTTCTCTGAAAAGCTGGAGGAATTTTCTAGGCTCAGGCAAGGGATGTATTGATACAAAGTGATCTTGTTTTGGACAAAACTGACTTTATTGCAGTGGCTAAGTGATGGCCCTAACTCCACAGACAGCCTGAGGGGAGGGAAGAGGGAGGCGGCTCAAGAGGGGACTTCCTGCGGTGCTGGAGGGCACCACACAGGCTGGCTGCTGCAGGTACCTCTTCCCAGTGCTTTCCCACTCTGCTCTCTACCCTAGTGTCCAACTCGCAGGGACTGTGTGGATGGACTCCCTCGGTATCTAGCTTCTAGTTGGGGCCAGACAGTGGCAGACCTAGGTAGGAAACTGGAGGGAGAGAAGAGATTAACTCAGTGGTTTCGCTGCCTGCTGCACAAACGCAAGAACCTGAGTTCGATCCCTGGTACCAAAAAAAAAAAAAATATATATATATATATATATATATATATATATACATACATATACACACACACACATACATATATCTCCTTATACTGGTTGAAAACCACTTGCTTGTTGATTTTATGTTTGGTCCTAACTCCACCTCATCTTCCACTACCCACCCCTTCAAGGATGTCCTAGAGATGGAGCACCCACTTCCCAAATGGCAGAGTTAGGCATTCTGAGAAGGTAGAAACGCAAGCTTCTCCCATCTGGAGGGTCAGAACCACAGGGAGCCTAGGACAGCCAGAGAAATGTTTGGGGCCCTAGGGCCAGGCAGGGTGAAGTCCAGCTCTGTGACCTCTACCAAGTTATTTAATCTTTTGGAGCCTCATTTTAATCATCTGCAAAATGGGTACAAACATAATGAATCTTCTCCAGAGTACTACTGTGAAGCTTAAATGAGACACTGCATAGGAAGCCTTGAGCATGGAGACCAGTGCCTAGGAAGAACTCGGTGATCTGTAATGCTACCATCGTCATCTCCACCATCATGATCATCAATTCATTATTTCTGGCTTTCTACCAAACTCAACGGGACCCTTTGCTGTATTACTTTGTCATTCTTGTCCCCCTTCTATTGGATAATTTCTGTACAGCTTTCTTGTCACCACTTCCTCCAAGTTTTCCCTCCATTGGGTGGCCCAATATCTGTTACTATCTTTAGCCTTGGTCACCACTCTGTCAAGACTGAGAGACCCTTAAGGGAAACGATCCCTGTTTTAACTGTGTTTATGTACACGGCAGTGTTCAGTAAATGCTTGTTGAAGAGAACATAAATGCACAGCTGTTCTCTGAGCCTCCTGGAATCCCACCACCCCTGTTTTACAGATGGAGGTGCTGAGCGGCATGTGGATTTGCCCCCGGTTTTATGGAGAGTCTGTGTCCACGCCGATCCATCTGAGGCCTGCCGAGCCAGCTCTGTCCTCAGGCAGCAGATGTTGAGTCATAGTGGGAGTGCTTGGGGCTTGAGGCCAGAGGCCCACAGCTCAAGGAGCTGGGTAGCATCAGCAATGCCTGCCTGGAACACCACCCTGGAGGGCCCTAGCTGGCATTACTGCCTTGTGTAGCTGACATCTTCCTGATCCTTGTTGCCATATCACAGCGGCTTAGCTGAGGACCTGTTTATCAATAGCTACCTTTTGGGTCTCAGTGCTCCCTGGGATCAGGGAGAGAGGCCTGGTATGTGTTTCAGCCAGGTGTGGGGAGGCTGGGCCCAGCAGCCACCTGGACAACTCACATTTCATGGTAGCTTTTCTGGCTGCTGCTATTGTTAAGTAGCTACTGTGGCTCTTTGCATTTCCTTGGGGATTGAACAGTGTGTGTGAAATGTGTACATGTTTCTGAGAGGGAGAGAGAAAGAGAAAGAGAGAAACTGTCTCTGAAATATAAGGACATTGCTCTTATTCCTTCTTACCTCCCTAAAGTATTTCCTGAGGTGCTGCTTTGGAGTTCATAGGCAAAGAAAGCAAGCACTGACCCTCGTGAGAACCGGACACCAAGTTGGGTCCACACGTGACCCTCATTCCATGGCTAGTGTTGTAGGAAATGCCTGCTGTGGATATGTCCACAGGTCATGAGCAAACCAAGCAGATTCTCTGTCCTCCTGGAGCTCGTGTTCTGGTTGGGGACACAGGCAACAAACAGGGACACGTGTAACATCAGGCCAGCATGGCACATGCTAGGAACTGTGGAGTAGGGGAAAGCAGGAGAATGCAGCTTTCTTGGATGGTATCAGGAAGGTCTTTTTAGGTGCTGGCATTGGTAAACCTGAGTTGATGATAAACCTGAGGGAAGTGAACAGATGAGGCCTAGGAGGAACCATGGGAAAGCATTTCCGGTGGTGGTGGGGGTTGGTGAGGAACAGCATGTACAAAGGCCCTGGAACTGGTAGGCACTTGCCCTATTTCAAGAACAACAAGGAGGCCAGAGTGGTCTGGATGCGGTCAGAGGTCGGATGATAATTTCATTTACTCCTGGCAGTAAAGGGAAGCACCTTCATTTTACAGATGGCTAGACAAAGGCTCAGAGAGGTTTGCTTGCCCTAGCTACACAAAGAGAATCCAGAATCAAACTTTTGTGCATTGGGCTCCAAGGTTCAGGCTCTTCACATTCTTATATATGGCCTTGTTCATATATACTGTGTGCCTCGCTAATGTCACTGGTCACATTCTGCATTGGGCTGGGGTTCTTTGGCACTTTTCAGGCCAGGAACCTGAGTCACTGAGCTTTGGAACAGGCAAACAACCCTGGCATGTATATCAAAGTATGGGAGGCTCTATCGTCACAGACTTAATGTTCTTGGATCCTCCCAGCCTTCCTGAGAAACATCTACATTTTATTTTTCACATTATGCTCATTTTACAGATGAAGGAGCTAAAGCACAATGAAACTAAAGGACAGGTCCAAGGTCTATGATTCATGGCTGCATAGAATTGGAGGGCTAGGAGATTCCTTGACTATTCTATAGTTCAATCAGTGTTTCATCTTTCAGGTGAGAAGACGGAGGCCCACAGAGAAGACACTGGCCAGTGATAGCAGGGCAAGTGGCAGCCATCAGAGCCCAGGCTCTAGGCATTTTGACTCCTTACCCTCCTCTGCCCTTTGTCAGTTGGCCAGAAGACTCACTGGTGCCAGATAACAAGCCCATCAGTACCAGGCTGGACAGGGATGGGGTGGAGGGGAAAATAATTTATACTGGGCTCAGTAGCCTTTGCTCTTTCATCTCTGAATTCAGGGGAAAAGGTCACTCACTGAGCATGAGACAGTGACAGTGACATGGATAAGGATTATGCCCAGGTTAAAAAAAAAAAAGCCTGCTGAATGCTCTTTGAGGTCAACCAGATGTTCTATCTTGGTCCCTGCTTCTGCTTCCACCAGAGAAATTCAAGTGATCAAAGGGACCCAAGGGAGGCAGGGAGGTGTATCAAAAACAACACAACACAAAACATGAGCTCTGAAATCAGAGACATGGCTTTGATTCTCAGCCACACTATTTATTGCTCTGTGACCTCAGACAAGTTATTTTGCTTCATTGAGTCTTAGTTTCCTTTTTGATAAAATGAAGTGGGGGCTGATCTCTCAGGCTACTTTTAGCACTGAATTTCTATGAGCTGGGGACCATATGTAAGTCTCTTAATCTTACTGTATCTCATTTTAAAACACAGATTTAAAAAAAATAGATGTGGCTGTTCAGAACTCACAGTAAGTCAGAGAGGCTTTTTCTAAACACAGCACAAAGAATCCACGAATTGCTGCCTATCTAAAATTGGACAGTGTATGTATCATGGCAGGTGGTGTCCATAAGACAGCATTCTTAGGTAAGAAACATTGAAACCAACACAGAGACAGGCAAGTTCATGCTTGACTGCTCACAGGTGACATTTTGAGATTAGGCAAGCTTTTGGAGGAAGAAAAATCAACACTGTATCTCCTTGCTGAGTGGCCTGCAGTTATGTCTCTTCTGGGACAACAGTGTGATGTAGCACAGCGTTCTCACCAATGGCTTATGCTCCAGGAGATGCTATGTAGTGGCTACAAGAGTTTGGGGAAGGCCACGATCTCCAGCTCCTCCTACAGAGCCACAGAGCACACTAATATTTTAAAGACCCCAGAGCATCCTGATGCAAAAACTCGTTCTACTTCATTGAACTGAGTGTTACTGAAGGCATTTATTTTTTTTTTTCATTTTTAAGGCAAACAGAATCAAGTTGGATCAAATCAGAAGATGTGGATTCAAATCCCAGTTCCAATACTTCTTAGCCATGAGATCATAGGAGAGTCACTCAATATTTCCGAGATGTGCATCTGTTAAATGAGTTAACTTGTTAAAGAATTAGAACTTCCTTGTCTACGTCACAGGAATGGATGAGGGTCGGAGGGCAGAATGCAACTGAAGCATGTTCTATATTGTAGGACCAGGTTCCCATGTCGTGGGAGGAGACAGTATTGTTAGGTCTTGGGTATGCTAAAAAGGAAATTCATAAAACACATATTAGTGAAGGCACTGTGTGTGGAATTGGGTCTGGTTTTGTTACAAAAAGATGGATCTTATGGATTCTTTAATGGGTTTCCTAAGTGCATTAAGGCTCAGAGATTCTAAATTACTTGATAAGAAGGCTGATGGTTCTGAGTGGGTAACCAGCATATGGAGACACCACCCTTGAAAAGCCATCAGGGAGGGAGGGCCATGTCTCTGATATTATAGGGCAAGTCAGTGGATGATTAAGATTCTATCTATCAAAATTGTTTATGTATACTGACATGGAAGGTAGTACAACCAGACGGCTGAACAGATCATGTAGTACAGATGTGATTATGGAATACAAAATCTATCCAAAGCATTACTGAATTCATCGCAGCTTTTTGTTATGGAATATATTCTCAGTCAATGCATATACAAACCGTGATCGCTGTTATGCAGGATGTCTGAGAAATATTTTGATATTAAGAAGACATCCTCTGGTTTCCAAATGGTGGGATGCAGTGAGTGGCTTGATCAGAGCTTACAACACTCAGATGTGCACATGAGTCTCCTGGGGATCCTATCAGTGCAGATTCAGAGCAGAGCCTGAGATTCTGTGTGTCTAACAAGCTCACAGGTGAGGCTGATGCTCCTGGTCAGAGGACCACACTTTGAGCAGCAGGACTTCAGATGGACATGTACGCCTTAGTAAAACACACCAGACCCTTGGTGATCTGGCTTTGACTGAGCTGCCCTCATAGCAGTCATTAGCATCCTGAGCCATTCTTAGCCTTTCTCCTCCTTCCATTTCCTCTGCCTGGGATCTCAGTCCCCCACGACCCCACATCCTCTTGTAACTGCCACATAACCCCCAGCAACCTGGCCAACAGGCCTGCGGCTGGGTATCTCTCTGCAGCTGCCTTGAGATACTCTTTTCCTCATTTCCAGCATAAACTCTTTCCTCTTTCCCCCTCCATCCATCTTCTATAGCACTTAATGATACTTAATTGTTTATAAGTTCCCCAACCAGACTGCAAATGCCTGGTGCTCTAAGGAGTGCTTCATGTGAAAGCTGTTGAATAAAGCAATTTCTATGTACCATATGACGGCATATAGTATTCTCTAGTAGTTCCTAGGCTGTGAACTCTTGAAAAACTTGGACGAATTATTGTGTTATTGGGGTGTCTGGCACATAGTAGGTGTTCAGTGTGGAGCTTTATGAAACAGAAGTATGAGCTCCTCGCATCACTGCCTGGCTGGAGATTTTAACAAGACCTCATATATTTTCTGCACAGCACTTAGAATGTGCATTAACCCTTCCCCAAATGATGAAAGTCAGGCTGCTTCTGGCTGCTTAATGGACGCCTGCCTCCAATGGTGCTTCTGATCTATAGCTCCATTTTTCTAGATCCTCAGGCACCTGTGGAGCCCACCCCCAATTGTCCAGCACAAAGGCCCACTCTGAGAGCCAGCATTGTATCTCAGCTGGTGGCTGCATGTCCTTGCTCCCCGGACCCTTGGCATTCAGGCCAGAGCCTCAACCTGTCATTCTTTGGAGGTCCTTAGGACCTGGCACCGATACCTGGGAGCAGAGATGTTGGAGAAACCATAGCAAACATTAGCTTCCACTCTTGCCATGACTCATTTGCAATGGAGGAATAGGAAACATTACCCTTGATAGCTGCTCAGGCCTTCCAGCTATGTTGAAAATTTATGATTATTTTTAATTTAACTTTTATTTTTATCAAAGCAATCTATGTACATAATTTAAAAAGCCAAATGGTACTGCGAGGCTTCTAATGAAAAACATCAGTTTCCTGCTCTACCTCACCTTACCCTGGAGTCTCACTCCTCAGAGGCAATGGCTCTCAGCTCACTGAGCAGCTTCTGCTGGTGTTTATGTTCATATTTCCATGGCATCAATGGCTTGGCAGCTATTTCTTGGTTGTAAAACATTTTAGATAGTAGCTACTGAATTCCTACCACAGGAGATGACTGTGTAGGCTTCCTTTGTAGAACTGTCTCACCGTATTTCCCTTCCTTTCAAATATAGGTATATGACATTTTGACTTAATCAGTGCCCAGCTTTTGCATAACTATGACCAGGTAAATGTTATCCACAGCCCAGCCTTATAACATATGAAGGCTCTGATCTCTTTCCTGTGAAGTTATTCTGCCTTGTTTCTTTGCCTTTAGTTTGCTGGTTTGCTTGGCTTGCTAGGTCCCTATCACTGGAAACCCCAGATTCTGTATCAGAGCTGTGAGACGTTTCTCAGTGCAGTGGCCAGATGCACAGGTGTTGCCCCTTCTGGAATTGACAGCTGCCTACTCCAGTTGGGACTGACTGTCATCTAGGTCCCCTCCCTGTCCTTCTCTTTGTCTGCATCTGGAATTCTCTTGGCCTTAGATCATCAGCTTCCAGAATCTTACATGATCTTCTTTCTAGGTTTAATCTCTCATCTTCCTGTAATTTCTGCAAAAAGCTATCTGGGAGACACACCTTTGTCTTTGGAAATGAAATTCTATGCTCCCATTTCATTTGTAGTTTTCGGAGTACAGAATTCTATTTTAGAAAGGAAAGCCTGCTTCCTTCTCCCCTCTAGAAATACAAAGGCATTGTGCCATTGTCTCCTGGCTTTAACTGTTCCTGCTGAGAATTCCCAGGCCATTCTGATTCTGGATCTCAGGTATGTGACTTTCATTTGTCTCTCCAGAAGCTTTTAAGGATTTTCCTTTATTTCTGTTAGCCTGAATTTCATAAGGATGTGTCTTGGTCTGGTTCTTTTGTCATTCTTGAGGATAGAATTTGGTGAACTTTTTCCATTTGAAAGGTTGTGTAATTCTTTGATAATGTATTCTCCATTCTCTTTTGTTATTCTACTAGGACGTTGGATTTTCTAGATTGGTCCTCTCATTTTCATTTTTTTTTTCCCTTTCCATCTTCCTTCTGTTTGCCTTTTTGTTTTACCTTTTGGGAGACCTTCTCAATTCTAATCCTTCTATAAATTGTTTTCTAATATCTGCAATCATATCTTTAATTTACATTTTTTTTCTGCTTGGAATGTCCCTTTTTACTAGCATCCTGTGCTTGTGTTTATGGATGCAGTATTGTCTCTTACCTCTCTTGAGAATTTTAATTAAATCACTTGGATGTTTCCTTCTGCTTCTGACACTAGTTTTCATTTATTATACCCCTATTTATTACTTAATACTCTCAAGGCACTTTTCTAAGCACTTCGTAAAAATTAACTCAGTTCAATCCACCTAACAATACTATAAAGCAGATAATAGTTTTATGCCCACTTTACAGGTAATAAAACCGAGGCCCTAAGAGGTCAAATAACTTTCTCAAGGTCATGTAAAATGTAGCTGGTAAGCAGTACAGTTGGGATCTGAACCTAGGCAATTGCACTCTACAGTTTATTCTGTTAACAGTGATTTGTATTGCACAAAGTTTCTTTTTTTGCTTGCTTTTAATTCCTTTCCTATTAGAGACTTTCCTCAAATGCCTGGCTCTGTTGCTGTCCATTTATGGTCAGGAGGTACTTAAAGGCTGCAGAGCCCTTCCTTGTGTGTGTGTGGACTTCTCAGGGAATGTGACACTGGGGCAACCTAACTAGCATGTTTATTCTGGGGCCTCCTGTCATTATCTGTGGGTCTTTGCTCTTGAACTTGTCAGTTTCTCTTGGAAGGGGTCCCCCAAACTTCTGCTTGGGATGGCTGGGGTAGAGAAGACCAGCTGTGGTTCTCTCTGCTTAAAAAATCAGAATTTTACCCCATCTTCTTGTTTTCTGTTTAGCTTCTCCCCTGTGCCCTCTGCTGGGCCTGATCTCCCCAGGTCCAAAGCCTGGCCCTTTCAATACTACTTTCTGCTGGGCCAGGAGAGACTGGTCTGGTTGCTTGGGGCCATGGGAGAACATGTGGGGGGCCCAGTGGCTCCTTTTCCAGACTTTACATTGATCCTGCCAGTTTCAGCGCCATCTGTCACCCTGGTCTTTAGCAGTTTCTGAGGCCTCCCGCTCCTGACGCTCCCTGGACTTCCACGGTGAGAACTGTTGGCCTCTGTTAGTGTTTTCAGTATAGGTCCTTATTTTTCATCCCTGCCAATTCTCCCAAGTTGGTTACCACTCAATCACCTGCTTTCTAGCTTCTCAAAACTTGCTGGCATCTACTGTCATTGTCCTAGTGGGTTTATACTAAAAGAAAAACCCTTGATTGCCACTTTGATGGGGCTTGGGGAGGGAGCCTCCCATAAATGCAATCGGCCAACACACCAGGTTTAATCAGAAGTCTAGATGCTGAGCTCCCTTGAGTCTCAGCGGCTCTGCAGACACATCACAAGCTACCCTCACCATCTCAGCAGAAGCAAGAGGGACGTTTAGAGCTGGTCGCTGGCAGGGACCCGGCCGTAGAACCAACCAACATTTTTCATCCCGATAATATCCACCTCCTACTCAATGGTTTTCAAACTGGGCTCCATAGAGCTCCAAGATTCCCCAGGGATGCCCAAGGTTGGCCATAGGAAGCAAAGAAGAAAGCAAACTGGGGTCCCTCTCTCCAGTTGAACCAGGGCAGCTCTGCTTTCATCTGTTTTATATGTGGGGACGGTGCTACAGCTTTCATTCAGTATGACAATTCTGCTTTTCAAAACAGAAAAGAGGAACAAATAGGAAAGGAAGGAGGGCTGCATCAGACCTATCATTATGTGCCATTCTCTCTCCAGAGATGTTGCCTGAACCTTTTTTCCTGGGCTATTTTCATGGCAGCACTTTTACCATCACAATTTGAACATTAAAGGAATTTAGTGGAGGGAGCACTGCTTTTGGCTTCCAATGTAAAGCTTGATTCAGCTACTTAACTAGGTGTGTGCCCTTAGGAAAGCTTACTCAACTTCCCTGGGTAAGTTTTTTTTTTTAATCTTTCAGTGGGGATTATACTACCTTGTTAGCGGGGGAACTGGGAAGTCATGGGATGGCATGTGTGTAGCACATAATAGCTGCTTATTGATGTTAGTTTCTCCCTCACCCTGGCTCTGGCAGTATGCACAGTTCCAGCATTTTCCCCCTCTCAGTAAATATTTATTCCTCTGTGGACATTAGTCCAAGATCCCTGACCACTTGGAGCTTATGTTTTAGTGAGAAGGGACAGAGAATAAAAAATAAGTAAACCATGCAGTATACTTGAAGGTGATACCTGGCATGGAGACAAGGAGGACAGCAGCAAGCGGATAAAGAGGAATGGGGGGGGCAGGTAGGGCTGGTCACATTTTTTCCCCCCCGTACGGGGATTGATCTCAGGACCTTGTGCTTGCTAGGGAGGTTCAGTGCCACTGAGCTACATCCTCAGCCCTGGTCACAGTTTTAAATAGGGGAGAGGAGACCTCAACCACAAGGTGATGTTGGAGTGAAGACTGGACATAGAAGGCACTTAGCCATGTGGATATCTGAACAAGGATCTCTAAGCAAAAAGAAATGCAAAGGCAGATGCCTTATAGGAAGAGAGCCCTCAAGTACTGGAGGAGCACCAGGAAAGCCCTACGGCCAGAGCCAGGTTAACAACAGGGATGTAGGGGGAGTCAGAGACCTCCAGGGATAATGGGGACAGATCTTCATATCCCCATTAAAGCAAAGATTTAAAAAATAATACATTTGCTCAGAAATGTATCTAACATTACATTCATGTATACTTAACTCTAGGTTTTGAGAAAATCAAGGCATATTTTGGTTCAGAGGTGGTTACATGACTGAACTGGGCCAAGGATCTCTTTCTTTGCTTTTTTAAAAATAGAAGATCAGTTAGACAGTCAAAACAGTCTCTTTCTGATGATAGGATCTGTAAAACCAAAAAACCCAGTATCAAGCCAGGCACAGTGGCACATGCATGTAATCCCAGCACTCTGGGAGAGTAAGGTAGTAGGATCTTGAGTTCCAGTCCAGCTTGGACAATTTACAGAGACCTTGTGTCAAAAGAAAAAGGTAAACAGAGCTGGAGATGTAGGTTGCATGAAGGACCTGGGTTCAATCCTTAGTACAGGGGGAAAATAAAACAGCTCAGTATCTATTGGGAGTCATGTGTGGAAAAATGTGTGTGTGTGTGTGTGTGTGTGTGTGTGTGTGTGTGAAAAGCCTGTCTCTAACGACAGAGAATGAAGGAGGTTGGGGTGGGGGCATGGCAAGGGAGCCCAGGGTGCAGGTGCCTTGGTTCCAGTTGTCTTTGGGCTGTGTCTCATCTCCTCCTGTGGCTGGTTGCTGAAGCCTGCCTTGGGTTCCGAGGGCAACACAATCCTTTTCATGCCTAAGCTTGTTTGATTCGGGTTCCTCTCATGTGCAACCCAGATAACCCACTGCCTATTCCTTTTATCTTTGAAATTACTCAGAGGTATCTACACAGAGTTTCATTTTTAACAACCTCCCACCTGTCTTCAATTCAATTTCCTTTAGAAAACTCTGGCCATGAAATCTGTACTTCTATGGGCTAGCGCAGCTTTTCTGAAAGTGTATTTTGTGAGCTCCTCCATGGAAAAGAAGGTTTCCATGGCCAGGGGCATTTGGAAAATAAATGCTGCGTGCAATATTTCTATCGTGGAGATTCATGGTATAGCATATTAAAGAACTCCTGCAATGAATAAATGTGGGTAATGCTGTTTAACCAGGGTTTCCTAGGTTCTTTTTGGGCCCCAGATCCTTTTTATTCATGTAACATATGCTATTCCAAACTCCTGCTGCTCCACAGGGTCCATTTTGGGCAGGCTGAGCAATGGAGCCCACCGCTTTTAAAATGGCACATTATTGGGGTGCCCTGCACAGACATGTTTGACCAATGGGGCCCCCTGATGGGGGCACTATTGACCTGGAGGAAGTGTGTGTGTGTATATATATATATATATATATATATATTATTATTTTTTTTTTACCAGATATCAAACTTGGGTCCTTGCGCTTGCACAGTAGGTGGCAAAACCACTGAGCTAAATCCCCAGCCCTACCCATTGTATTTTGAATGGACATTTTACCCATGGATGATTTTGTAGCATCACGTATTTTAAAAAATATTGAATTATGCAAATTTGGCACATTTTATCATATAACATACAAATTCACATTAATTAATACCACCACAAATCTCATCAGAAAACTTTGTATCTAGTATAAAGCTGTCAAGTTCACAGTGGTGAGTACAATTTTTCTAAAATTTAAGTTTTGGCCTGAAAGCTCAACCTTTTCATTATTGGCAATAAATACTACTGACTGCTTTCCTTGTAGTGATAGCTCATTTCATTCATTTTTGAGAAAAATGTCTACCGAATACCCAAGTCTGGATCACCAGAGTTTGTTTGCTAACTGTTCTTTCACATATAAATAGAGTTTCATGAAAAGGTAGCTCAGATTACATTTCAAACAAGCCTACCAGTGTCTTCTCTACATTTTTTAAAAAGACAACCATCATACTTCACTATGAAAGAAAAATTTATGCAACCCTCATAATGTGTACACAGAATATTAAAAGAGGTTCTCAAAGAATAAGATTTAGAAGTTGCCGTGTAGCTTAGTGGTAGAACATATGCTTAGCACGCACAAGGTCCTGAATTTAATCCACAGCACCAAAGAAAAAAAGTTAACAAAATTATTATTATTTTTTGTACTGCATCACCATGAATGCTATCAACTAAAACACAGGTAAGCAAGGGGTATTGGAAAGCACAAGGACTAACAGTACAGTTTTGTGTCCCTGCCTTGATTCATATTAAGGAATCATCAGTTTTACTTAGTAATATTTTTACATAACCAGTGCAAACACTAACACTTAGTGTTATGATGAAAGGATTCTAGACCTCATGTATGCCCTGAAAGGGTCTTGAAATCACACAGGTTCAACACATGCACTGGGAAAAGTGTGAATCCAGACCACAACACAATAGGGAATCAAAACATTTTTGGTACCGGGGATCAACCTCGGGACCTTACATTTGCCAGGCAGGCGTGGTGTCACTGAGCTACATCCCTGGCCCTAAAACATTTTCAATGAAAGGCTGAATGAATAAATTTGCATTGGCTTAATCTAAAGTTTAAAGGATATATACATATATATGAGTGTGAGTGTGTATATATACAGTGAGGACCCTGTTTTCTTGATGAAAAACTTTAGTAAAACCTGGAGTCAAAGTTAAAATAGAAAATAGACTCTGTGCCAAAAGTTCCACTCTGATTTGGAAGATAATACAGTTGCTCCATTAATTGCATCAACCTTCAGCTACAGGACAATATAATATTTTTACATCATTTTGCAAAAGACTTGCCAATTAATACTAGTTTGATTATTCTTTAGAGTAATTTATCTATATAGTACTTAACTGAACTATCATGTGAAATTATAAAATACAGGACAAATAAAGATCCAAATATTTAAATGACTTACTCTACCAAACTGAGTTGGATGGATTACATGGGGTCTTCTCAGAGAAGACCCTCTAGTAATTGGATCTCTATGACTTTCTTTAACAGAGAATTGGTTACTGAATAGGTATGCCTTTTTTTTTTGTATTAAATTCTTTTATTGGTACATTGTAGGTATACAACACAATTACATTTCTCATTGGGAATTGTACCTTTATATAATGCAT